>BQNB010004511.1:0-102985 GCA_026074375.1 Tanacetum coccineum | reverse complement strand
AGCATTAATTTGCCATGTCAGCAGCCTAGTCATCATGCAATATTTCATGCCTTGCCCCATATATAGGTAGAAATATATATATATATTCGTGAGAAGGATAAAAAGAAAACTTTTTTTAAAAAAGTTCTTGAAAAATTCCAAAAAAATTTCATTAAATCAGGTATGTTGGTGCATAAAACTTTTGTAAAAGAAGTTTTTCTAATTTTGAGTTTTTATACGTTTTTTTAATGCGCAAAAAAAGAAATTTTGATGCACAAAAAAATTTTGATGCACAAATTTTTCGACTTGTTATAGTTTGATGCGCAATAAATTTTTGATGCAAAAAGTCAAAAGAAGTTGGGTACAAAAACGAATTTTTGATGCACAAAAAACGGATTTAATGCACAAACATTTTTTTTAATAAAAAATTTTCGGCAAAACTATCCACTTTTAGAAAAACTTCCTTTACAACTTTTTCATGCACCAACATACACGATCTTGTGGAATTTTTTGAGAACTTTTAAAAAAAATAAATCTTTTTATCCTTCTCACGAATATTTGTCTTTTTATTTGATATATATATATATATATATATATATAGTAGGGATCCAGTGAGAAGTAAATTAAAATAAGAAGTGGTGAGAAGTGACTAAAAGCACACATTTGAGATGCAACGACTTTCATTAGATGCATTTCTATTCATCTAGATAATAGTAAAATCTTGTCTGTGACTAAACACGGACACTTTGGTGACTAAACATGCAGTTTAAATAGTAAAATCTTGTCTGTGACTAAACACGGACACTTGGGTGAGGTTTTCTTTCAATTTGACGACGAATATTTTCAAAACGAATTAAGCCATACAAGTTTTATAAGTTTTTTGGAAAAACTTTTAGTAGTTAAAACTTTGAAACAAATGGTTGAGTGGGAAGGGTGGTGATGAGGAAAAAGATGCCCACGCTTATTTTAGGAAGTTTGAAGTTCAAGCAGTTAATCTCAATTGCGTTATTTAGTTAATAGACGAGTACCCGTGCATAACAACGAGATTTTATAGCGGCGGAAAGTTGTAGTGATAAAAAAAATATTATTTAAACCGAATGAAATTATGATTTCCATATATAATTTTCTTAATTTTTCAACATTCAACAATATAGTGTAAACCCTTTATCTATAGTATAGATGTCGTATATCTCTTAGCTTTCTTAATTCTGAAACTAAAAGTTTAGGCAACTTGGTTCAATGTTCTATAGTCGTGTGATTTTTTTAATGGGCTTTCGACTCGACAAATCGAACCAACTAATTTCAGAACGATTACTATTTTGGATAGTTCGGAGTTGACGTAGGTGAGATTTCAGTGGGTATGTAGAGACAAGCGGTTGATAGGTTTGACAATGCCTGATTACGACCGAGTGATCATGGGATGAGTATGAGGATGTTCATGTACAGTTTCAGTGTTTGACTGGGGATTTGGAAAATTGAAAGTTGGTGGTGGTAGTTGACTGGTTTGATAGGCCAAAGTAGATGGGTCACTGGCGTGGTTGTGGGATATCGCGGGTGGACTGAGGTTAGGTAGGAGTTGGGCCTTGGGGTGTTGGGGCGTATGAGGTGTTGGGCTGAGTTGTGGAGGGAGGTATAGGGACTGATGTGAGGGTGTTTAGAAGGGGGGAAGGTGTGGGTTCGAGGAAGGTGTAAGAAGGCGAGGAGGAGGGTGTCATAGAACGGTATAGAAATTAGGTTTCGTCAAAAGTGACGTGTCTAGAGAGGATAATTTTATTTGTTTCGAGGTCTAGGCATCAAAAACCACGATGGTAAGCGGGGTAGCCCAAAAATATACAAGGCGTGGCTCGTGGGGCTAGTTTGTATGGGGAGTGAAGATGAGGGTAGCATAGACACTCGAATATTCATAGGCGAGAGTAATTGGGTAGTTTGTTAAAAAGGCGAGTATAAGGTATTTCATTTTGAATTGCGGTAGAGGGTAGACGGTTAAGTAGATAGGTGGCCATATAGAGAGCCTCGACGCAAAAGGTGGGGGGAAGGTGTGCTTGAAAAAGTAAAGTGCAAATGATATTGTTGATTATTCATATCATTCGTTCCGCCTTGCCATTTTGTTGGGAGAATCTAAGTTGAATGCCATGTTTGGAAAAGAGGGTGTGAAGTCGGTTGTTATCGTACTCACCGCCATGATCACATTGTAAGCTTTTTATTTCGCATTTGAATTGGTTTTTAACATAATTACAAAAGTGCAAAAATTTATCAAACATGTCAGACTTTGAACGAAGAGGGTATATCCATAGATAATGAGAGAAATGATCAAGGAATAAGACATAGTATTTAAAACCACTAGAACTAATAATGGGAGATGTCCATAAATCAGAATGAATAATATCAAAACGATGTTCAACAATAGAATCTGAACTATGAAAGGGAAGCTTCACATGTTTGCCAAGTTGGCAAGCGTGACAAATATGTGAAGTCTTTTATTTATTACATGAAATAAAACGACTAGAGACAAGCGAACGTAGCACTTGATCACCCGGATGTCTGAGGCGTTGATGCCACGTGGAAGCACTTGTCGAGAGAAAAGCAATAGGAGAAGTTGACGGCTTGGTAACTGGATAAAGATCGCCCTAACTATCACATCGAAGGAGGATATGACGAGTCAAGTAACCCTTCACAGAAAAACCAAATGCGTCAAATTCAATAGTACAGTTATTGTCCCTAGTGAACCGACGAACAAAAATGAGATTTTAATTATATTGGAGGTTACAAGAACATTATGAAGATGAAGTGGGCAATTATGAGAAGGAATAATGCTATGGCCGGTGTTGGTGACGGGAATAGACTTGCCATCACCAACGTGAACAGATGAAAATAGGCGTTTATAAAAAATGGTACTTAAATTACTTGCATTAAAATTTAAATGAGAAGAGACACCTGTATCCATGTGCCAAGTCGGGTCTTGCGGCGACATAATGCTAAACGCACTTGGTAGAGTAGTAGGCTATGATGAATAAATAGCCGGAGCGGGACCGAGTATACCTTGACCGGGATGCGGCAATCTGTAATGCATTTTTGGTGTAAACTCATGAGCAACATTAGTCTTGTGAGCCACGTATTGGGCCAGAGTACATGTGAACATTATATCAGACGAGAGAAATACAGAGATTTTAGGGTGAGGGTGGACTATTTAGAGAGAAGTAAAGAGAGGATTAGTTTTGCTCTAATAACCATATTGGAGGATAATTGTTTTCCTATTTATTTCCTTCAAATACAAATGATATATAGTACATACTTGAGCCCATGACAATTAATGTAAAACTTATCATATCACAATTAATGTAAAGCTTATCCTATCACAGGATTGATACGAATCCTAATCATACACCTAATCATTTGATAATCTTCCAAAAATATCAACTAAATACAATTAAAAATTAATGACTAATAATTGACATAACTATATCGACTAATATGCCCCCGCAGTTTGAGCGGGAGTAGGTAACAGACGCTCAAACTGGAGCGAAAATCTTCAAACAAAGTTGTAGGAAGTCCTTTGGTGAAGATATCGGCATATTGAAAATGAGATGGAACGTGGAGAACACAAACATGACCAGCTGTAACCATATCACGGACAAAATGAATGTCGATCTCAATGTGTTTCGTCCGTTGGTGTTGAACAGGGTTGGAAGACATGTAAACAGCACTAACATTGACACAGTAAACCAGGGTAGCAGTCGAAAGAGGAGAATGTAACTCACGGTGAAGATTGGGAATCCATGAAGTTTCTACGACAACATTAGCAACACCCTGGTATTCTGCTTAGGCAATGGAGCGGGAGATGGTGTGTTGTCGTTTAGGAGACCATGACAAAATATTATCCCCCAGAAATACACAATAACCTGAAGTAGACCTGCGTGTAGATAGGCAACCTGCCCAATCAACATCAGTGTAACCAACTAGAGAAGTAGTAGCGGAAGCATACAACTGAAGACCAAAATCCATAGTCCCCCGAACATATTGCAAGATACGTTTGAGTGCAGCAAAGTGTGGCTCCCTCAGATCATGCATATAAAGGCAAATCTGCTAAACTACATAAGATAAATCTAGACGTGTAAATGTAAGATACTGAAGCCCCTCTGCAAAGCTGCGATATAAAGTAGGATCCAGAACAGGAACATATTTTGGACCCAGTTTAGACTCTATATGAATGGGTGTCCGAGAAGGGTTACAAGTAACAATGTGAGCACGCTCAAGGAGCTGTAGAGTATACTTCTTCTGTGATAAAAACAAACATGTAGGAGTACGATCAGCAAAAATACCAAGAAAGTAATTAAGCACCCCAAGATAAGTCATGTCAAACTCATTATTTAGAGAACCGATAATTTGCTGAAGTAGGGCTAGACAGGAAGCTGTGAGAATGATGTCATCCATATAAATAAGTAAGTAAGCAACCTGAGAGCCCTGTCTATGGATAAATAATAAGGAATCACAACGACTATGATAAAATCCAGGTCGTGTGGCATAACTCGTAAACCGCTGAAACCAAGGACGGGGTGCTTGTTTCAGTTCATATAAAGATCTTTGTAAAAGACAAACATGATGAGGATACCGATTGTCAACAAAACTAGGAGGCTGATGCATGTACACAATCTCAGATAAGTCACCGTTAAGAAAAGCATTTTTAACATCAAGTTTGTGTATGGGCCACTTACGAGACACGACAAGGCTAAGGACCATGCGAATGGTGGCCGGTTTAACGATCGGACTAAATATCTTATCAAAATCAACACCTAGTTGCTAACTACTACTGTTAGCAACTAAACGAGCTTTATAGCCGCTCAAAGTCCCGTCAGCATAAAACTTATGCTTAAACAACCACATGGAGCGAACCATATTAACACCTGCAGGCATGGTACAAGTAACCAAGTGCCATTTTTAACCAACACATTATATTCATCATACATAGCATTACACTAGTTTAGGTCTTTTAAGGCATGAGACGAATTTTTAGGGATAGGAGAAATAGAAGAAGTACGTAGAGATAAGCGATTGATAGGTTTAATAATGCCTGATTGCGACCGAGTGATCATGGGATGAGTATGAGGAGGTTCGTATACAGGTTCGATGTTTGGATGGGGATTTAGAAGATCAAAAATTGGTGGTGGTAGTGGACTGGTTTGATGGGCCAAAGTAGATGGGCCGCTGGCGTGGTTGTGGGCTATCAAAGTTAGGAGGGTAGACTAAGGTTCGGTAGGAGTTGGGTCTTGGGGTGTTAGGGCGTATGGGGTGTTGGGCTCCGTATTGTTGGGCTGAGTTGTTTTGTAAATTGTCGGGGGAGATATAGGGGCTGATGTGAGGGTGTTTAGAAGGGGGGAGGTGTGGGTTTGAGGAAGGTGTAAGAAGGCGGGGAGGAGGGTGTCATAGAATGGTATGGAAATTAGGTTTCGTCAAAAGTGACGTGTCTAAAGAGGATAATTTTATTTTTTTTGAGGTCTAGGCATCGAAAACTACGATGGTAAATAGGGTAGCCCAAAAGTATAGAAGGGGTGGCTCATGGGGAAAGTTTGTGTGGGGAGCGAAGGTGAGGGTAGCATAGACACCCGAAAATTTATTGGCGAGAGTAATTGGGTGGTTTGTTAAAAAGGCGAGTATAAGGTATTTCATTTTGAATTGCGGTAGAGGGTGGAATGTTAAGTAGATAGGTGGCCATATAGAGAGCCTCGACCCAACAGGTGGGGGGAAGGTGTGCTTGAAAAAGTAAAGTGCGAATGATATTGTTGATTGTTCGTATCATTCGTTCCGCCTTGCCATTTTCTTGGGATGTTTTGAGGCAAGAGAATCTAAGTTAAATGCCATGTTTGGCAAAGAGGGTGTGAAGTCAGTTGTTATCGATTCACCGACATGATCACATTGGAAGCTTTTTATTTCGCATTTGAATTGGTTTTTAACATAATTACAAAAGTGCAAAAATTTATCAAACATGTCAGACTTTAAACGAAGAGGGTATATCCATCGATAATGAGAGAAATGATCAAGGAATAAGACATAGTATTTAAAACCACTAGAACTAATAATGGGAGATGTCCATAAATCAGAATGAATAATATCAAAATGATGTTCAACAATAGAATCCGAACTATGAAAGGGAAGATTCACATGTTTTCCATGTTGGCAAGCATGCCAAATATATGAAGTCTTTTCTTTATTACATGAAATAAAAAGACTAGAGACAAGCGCACGTAGCACATGATCACCCGGATGTATGAGGCGTTGATGCCACGTGGAAGCACTTGTCGAGAGAAAAGCAATAGGAGAAGTTGACGGCTTAGTAACTGGATAGAGATCGCCCGAATTGTCACATCGAAGGAGGATATGACGAGTCAAGTAATCCTTCACAGAAAAACTAAAGGCGTCAAATTAAATAGTACAATTATTGTGCCTAGTGAACTGACGAACATAAATGAGATTTTTAATTATATTGTGGGTTACAAGAACATTATGAAGATGAAGTGGGCGATGATGAGAAGGAATAATGCTATGGCCAGTATTGGTGACGGGAATAGACTTGCCATCACCAACGTGAATAGATGGAAATAGGCGTTTATCAAAAAACGGTACTTAAATTACTTGCATTAAAATTTAAATGAGAAGATGCACCTGTATCCATGTGCCAAGTCGGGTCTTGCGGCGGCATAATGCTAAACACACTTGGTAGAGTAGTACGGTTCACGTGTGCTGAAAAGGATATACAAGACGTGTGCATGCATTGCATCTCAATTCTTGGTTTTAAAGGATTAAGCGTTTATATGAAGTTTTGTGATATGGGAGGAAATAATGGTGATGGTTGAAATATGGAAGTTGGTAGTAAACTCTTCCCATATATAGAACGTGAATTAGGAGATGAAAAGTTATTTTTAGGAAAATAGTTATACACGCCAAAATGGTATTATCCAAATATTAGCTTATGTTTTTATAAAAACTTAAGGTATTGAAGGTAATTAATTAATTTTTAAAAAAAATTTATACATGAATAATAAATACGAATTTTAAGAAAAAAAAGAAAAAAAAGGAAATAAAAGCCTAATTAAACTAGGACTCTAATTAAGAAATTATCAGGATTATTCTAAAGGGCCTTAATAGAATACAAAAAAAATAAAAATACACAAACCCACTATTTGTTTATCTCTTTTTTTTTCATTGCTTGGTCGGGGTCGGCCAGATCCCAAAGAAAAAAGAAGGAGAAAAAATTTAGGGTTTTGATTTTGTTGAAGGAAACAAGCTTTAAGGTATGTTTAGTTTTCTTTAATGTAGTTTAATCATTCTGATTTAAATTCATGTAACAGAGTTATGAGAGGAATCTAGGGTTTTCATATATTCTTAAATTAAAGTTTATAATCCTTATTAGGGTTCTTCGTAATCAATTAGATGCGAGTTGGTGTAATCGTTAGGGTTTAGATCGCGTTAGAACTTGATTTAGGTTTCAGCAGAATTTAAGGCTGTGTTGTTTCATGAATATCTAGAGGTTAGAAGCATGAATTGATATGATTCCGGTGCCTATGAAGAAGCTTAGCGAGTCTAGTTTCCATAACATCCAGCCTCGAAAGGTTTTAAGGTCGGGAAGTCATTCAAATGTCAGTTACAAGAAAGGTTGTCAAAGTAGTACATTCGGGTCAGATTTAGGTCAGATTACAAAGTGTAAAACCCCCACTTAAAATTCTAATTAGCATTATCCAACCTACAGGAGTTTAGTTCTATATGTCTATTAAAAATCCCCTAAAGGAGAGCTTCTGATTTGAAGTCTAAGTATGGTTTTAGGTCCAAACTATTTAGTGTTCGTTCAGATCCAAAACTGACTAGTTAAAAGTTTGATTTTATTTGGGGTACTTAAGAAGGGAAATAAATTAGTTGAAAAATCATGAAGATAATAAACTCATGATATTGAACCTGTTATTTTTAGTAAAATTTATAAAGGTCAGTAGGGGTGGTTTAGAAAATGGTAAAGTGACACTAAAATTCTGCGTTTTTGGGTAAATAGTTGAACACTGAAAAAGTGTGTAAACGAATTGGTAAATGTTGGGCATGGTGTCGGGGTGACCCATGAGGGTAAATGAACACCTTATACATCCATCATATGATTGTTACATGTGCTTAAGCTTTTGGCTTAGTAACGTGTAACACGTGTTATTTTGTTGTTTAGCTTTGTGCGAGGATTTTGGGAATTGCTTTAGCACCAGGTGAGTTTTATAGCCCCTTTTTCTTATGTATTCTTGGGGTAAAAATGAAGCTATGAGTTTAAATGTTTTAGTTGCTATGATTATGTGTTATATGGTTATTGATTATGATGTGATACGCTCTACAGCTTTGTGATCAATTAGAGTTGTTTATGTGGTACGCTCCATGGCTTTATGATCAATTGGAGTTGTTTTGAGGTATGTGAGTTCGCTTGGAGAGTGGTGTTTACTACTCAATCAAATCCAACTGAATGGGTTAAAATAATACCTACTGACTTTGTGTTCCGATCGAAGGGTAGTGAGCTACCCATGACCCTTTTATGAGTGATGTGATGTATACGTGGACTGCGGGACACGTATGGTTGTTATGAATTGTTTTAGTAATCGCAGCAATTGTTTGAAAGGTTTTGTTATGTGTCTTAAACCTATGACTCTCACCAACCATTGTGTTGACTTTTTAAAGCATCATTTTCAGGTGAGCATCATGAGGATGTTAAGGCTAAAAGAAGTGGCTAGAAAGACCGTAGGAATGCATTTGGAGTTCGCTCCTGAGTTTTGTTCGTGTTTGTTGCATGGATTCTTTTGAATGCTATTTGATTTTATTAGGTTCGTAAGTCATTTATGTCTTTGTATTGATGAGACCCTTTGTCATTAATACAAGACGCCGTGCGGTTTCTTTTGTTTTTCGGTATTGTCATGACACATTGTGTCTTTTATATTTAGTTATGCATTTAGTGATTCTCTATTGTTGACACCATTGTGTTGTGATGATATCCATGATGTTACGCCTCGTGTTTCCGCCTTGGCGGGGTGTGACAGATTGGTATCAGAGCCTTTGGTTATAGAGAAGTAGGTGGTTGAGCCTAGACTATAACCTAGGGGTCCTTCATGTAGATGCATTTAGGGCTTAAGTGTTTAATGCTATAACTGCTATGCTTCCCCTCTATTTTTTTTTTGCATAGCGTATATATTTTATAGTTTAGCTAAAGTTGTCATTTTAGTTATTTTGCCCACCACTATCTGATATGAAATGTAATTCATTTCTTAGTATTTTATTAATGTTCCCCACCCGGTAAAAGTCTCGTTAGGAACCGTTTTTCCCAACTGGACATTAAGCGTTATAAAGGGAGCTCTGTGGAACTGAGTAAGGATATGATAGTTTAATCGTGTCGGATGTGCGTAATAGGGCTGACCCACGGATTCGTGTGATTCTTTGCGGATGCAAAGTCAAGACCCAAAGCGAGGCACATCATAAGTTTATCCCGTCCTTTACCTCGTCATGTTGTTATTGATTATTTCTTTCAGATATTTTGTATTTTGGAAGCCGTTGCAAGACTTTCGTTCCTTTATGTCATTTCAATTTCAATATTGATAAAATAAGTAGTTTATGTTAATGGAGCATTTTTTATGTGTTAATTTGGAGTGGTTTAAGAATGTTAAATGTGGTATATGTCTTATATGTTAATTAATCATGATATGGGTAATCATGGAAGTAAGTACACGTGTGAAGTAGGTAACTTATAATTAATGGCCATACATAATAAAAGGCATCACACACGTAGACTTGTGACCATGATTGCATTTATTTGTGTTTGGTTGTAAGATGGTAGTGTAATATTTTTTTTTATTGATATGTGTATTCATGATAAGGAGATTAGTATGGTAAAGAATTAATTCTCTTACCCTAATTGAGGATATTTTAAGCTGAGTTGTAAAGATATAAGTTCCATGCTATAATAGTATTTGCGATACTATACAGCATTATAGAGGTTGCTTGTTTGCTCGGTTGTTTGTTTGGATTTCCTAAGTCTAAGCTTAGCATCCCTTCATCGTACTTTGTTAGTAAGGATACCCAATTTTTCCTATTCGACGTTTCGATGTATATTGGTTGTTCGGAATTCTGCCCTTCAGATATAAGGCGCGTTTATTTGTTATTTTTTGGTTACTTTCGTTGCATGTAGATTACTCGTATGAGTATCAAAGTTTTCTTTTAAGCACTAATTGTTCCTAACATATTAGTGTGGATCATTTCTCCTCTTTGTATATCCCTTGTGTTCCGTAACCATTGGCGACGTGTAAGTATCGATCTTCTTTTAGGTTTGGCTCTGTTGATCAGTTTTTTTGGACAAACCTTAAGTTTTCTTTGGGTGCGTAACGTCTTGCCGATTATTCTGTACAGTTCGTTTAATTTTATTTGAGTATTTGGTTCTCGATCGAGCGAGAGAGAGTATCATTTGTTTTCAAACAATATAATTATGTTAGGTCAGTACGGTTTGTGGGGGGGGGGGGTGGGGGGGTTTTATATCCCTTTTGGTATTATGGTGTCTTTTGTTTGAGTAACATATTTCATAATTGATGTCTAATTATAAAAGTCCTTTTTAAGTATTGTGTTAGTGTTTAAGAAAAACTGTGTTTAAAATGATCGTTGCAAATAAAATATGTTTAAATGGTCTATACAAATAGGATATGAAAATTGTTGAGTGGTTAAATAAAATTTATTTTATTATAAAAAGCTGGTTTAAAGTGATTCATAGAGGGGGGGGGGGGGGGGGGGGGGGGGGGGGGGGGGGGGTGGGGGGTGGGGGGGGGTCAGGTAACGAACACCATTAGATAACCATCTCTAGATTTTTATGACAACCAGAATGAATTTTTTAAAGATTACATTTAAGACAATTTCATTATTATTTAAAATTATTTTTATACTTAAAGTGACTTTCTTAATTTAAATCAATTTTTATAAAAACATTATTTAATTTGGTCTTTCGAGTAAAGTCGATAATTGGTATAAGAATTTCCGACTTATTATAGATTTTTATAATGTGTTCATTTGCTGGTAACGCTTTGTTGTTTTTTCTTTCGTTGCGTTTTCACTCGTGCAATACGAATTTTTTTTTTAGAGATTCTTATTCATTTGAACCCACGTCTACTTGCTTATGTGTGAATCAACCTATAAGCATCCCTAGCCTTTGACTCGATATTTGTGTTGTTACCTATTCGATTGTTCGAAGAACTCCTTGGTAATTACGATTATACCGTTTGAGTCATGGAAGCTTTGATATGCTTGTGGGAATGGACCGGTTGTCCAAGAGGAAGTTTGTGATAGTATGTCATGAGAAGGTGGTTGAAATACCATTGGAAGGTAGTAGGAAACTTAGGGTTAAGGGAAACGTACTTTAGGAGCCGCTAAAGCTTTAATGAACGCGAAGGTAGATGAACCGAAAGTGGGTGATATTTCTGTTGTGAGGGATTTTGTTGATGTGTTCCCAGAAGATTTGTCAGGATTACCACCACAACAACAGGTTGAGTTCCGCATAGATTTGGTTCATGGAGTGACGTCCGTTGCGAAGTCTCCATATCGTTTAGCACCCATGGAAATGCAAGAATTATCTAAAAAACTTCGAGAGTTGCAAGACAAGGGTTTCTTACGACCTAGTCATTTTCTGTGAGGAGCACCAGTGTCGTTTGTTAAGAAGAGAAGCATGGAGTTCATTTGAAGTTAGTGTTGGAATTATTGAGGAAGGAGAAGTTGTATGCTAAGGTTACTAGTGTGAGGTAGTGAAGAATTGAGAAGTACCTACGACACCATCCGAGATTATTCTTAGGATTGGCAGGTTACTTACCTACGTTTCATCGCAAACTTTTCTAAGATTGTTAAAACCCTTACTTCCCTAACTGAGAGGAATCAAAAGTATGTGTGGGGCGCAAAACGAGAAGAGGCTTTCTAGACTTTGAAGAATGATTTGTGTGACGCTTCGATAAATCAAATTTAGTGGTTGATGCATTAAGTAGAAAGGGAAAGTGAAACTAAGACGAGTAAGAGCAATGTTCATAACTATCCAGTCAAATGTGAAGGACAAGATATTGGCTACTCTAAGTGAGACGTCCAAGGTAGAGAATGTGCCAGCAGAAATGCTGCGTGACCTGGACCAAAAAATGGAAAAGAGGGCAGATGATGGTTAGTACTTTATGGATTAAATTGTATAGTGAGTATGAGTATGAAATTCGCTACCATCCAGGCTGGAACGAGTGAAATCTAAACGTGTTCGAGTGATGGCTACGACCATTCAGTATGGAGTAAGAGGAATGATATTGGAAGCCCAAAGTGAGGCGTTCAAGCAAGAGAACGTACTCGCAGAAAGGCTACATGGTTTAGATCAACAGATGGAAAGGAAAGAAGACGAGAGTTTGTATTTTATGGATCGTATTTAGGTTCTATTGGTAAGAAGTGAAATGGATGAGGCCTATGCATCAAGGTAGTTGGTACATCCGGGAGCGGATAAGACGTACTATAACCTTGGAGACATGTATTGGTGGCCATGAATAAAGAAGGATATAGCTATCTATGTTAGCAAATTTCAGACTTGTTTAAGAGATTGAAGGCTGGTAATGTCCAAATACTTTGGCTGCATGCAACAGCCGGAATACTTTATGAAAATGAGATAAGATATCAACCAGAATTTTAACACTAAATTTCTAAGGTCAAAGTAGATTTGATGATTATTGGTGATGGTCCGATAGACTGACCAGTTATGCTCAAATTCTCTATCTATACAAGAAGATTCAATATGTGCAAGGTGGCAAAGATTTAAATTGATGAGATAATATGCAAGGAATGTGATTTTGTGATGATCAACACAAGATGAGATTGATAATTACCTCGTAGTTTTTTTATGGCAGACGCTGCAAAAATTAATAAGAAGACACTATTGGATTTATACTGCTTAGCATCCTCAGCGGATTGACAAAGTGAACGTATGATTCAGACATTGGGAAAGTATACAGAGGGCATGTGTTTATTGATTTTGTTTTAATTATCATTACGAGCATTGGTGTGCTCCATTTGAAGCTTAGTATGCGATGAAATAGTAGTCGCCATGTTATAGGGCAGAGATTGAAGAGAGTATTTTGACTGGGCCTGATTAGTACTAGACACGACAGATAATAAGTTATTGATATAATAAAAGCTCAAAGCGACAAAAGATCCGTCAATAGAGACTATCGTATAAGAGACTAAACCGTTATGAGTTTGAGGGGGTGATAGAGTACCTATAGAAGGAGTCCACGTGGAAGGGCATAAAGCTTTTTTGAAAGGGAAGGGTAAGTGGCACCCATATACATAGGACCATCGAGAACCTTAAAGGAACGGCCCTGTAGCTTATTCGGTTAAGATTGCCCGAGAGTAAGTAGAGTGAATGACACATTCCACGAGTCAAATTAGAAGGAAAATAAAGATGTGTTTGGCGGAATGATACTTTTCATGTCCGTTGAGAAATCAAAAATGCGACAAGACTTTACGAATTGTTGAGGAACTGAAGGAGATTATGGACCGAAGGATTAGGAAAATAAGTGCGATTAAGAAACCACATGAAAAATGATCATTGTAATTTAAAGCATGGTCTCGATGTTCACTTGGAGCGCGAATACCATATGAATGTCTAAGTATCCTTAGTTATAAGTTGATTCGTGCTGTTTAATCAGCTAGTTAAATCTCGGGACGAGATTTCCTAAAGGAAGGGATAATGTGACAACCGTGATTTGAGCAGGTTAGTTTATACCTTAAATGGCTAAGAGTTCATTTTTATTGTGTGTAAGTGTTGTGCCATGTTAAGTTTATGTGGGCTATGTGAATTAATTATGTGCTTGTATCATTTCGGTGGTATGTAGCATCTCAAATTGATGTGTTTGAGTTTGGTGTTAAGTTATTCCATTCGTTCCTGTGTGGTGATAATGGAAATGAAAAACCGTTGCATGGTATTGCTACGTCAATACTTATGGTTTTAAAGGATTAAGCTTTATTAGGAAGTGTGTAAAAGTGGCAAGGAATAATGTCCGTTGAAAATATGGAAGTTGGTAGTAAACTTTCCATATATAAGAAAGTTGAATTAAGGAAATGAAAATTTATTTTTAGAAAGTAGTTTATTAACTAAATGGTTTACCAAATAAGCTAGGTGTTTTATAAAAAAACTTAAGCAATGAGAGTAATAAAATTAATCAATTTGTTGATATACAAGAATAGTAAATATACGAATTTAAGGAAAAAAAAGAAAAAAAGCCTAATTTAACTAGGAGGTCCAAATTAGAATTAATCCTAAGATTATTCAAGGGCTTATAAATATAAAAAAATAAAATCCCAAACCCCCCTATTGCTTGTTCGGCCGATCCCAAGAGAAAAAGAAGGAGAAAAAAATTTAGGGTTTTGATTTTGTGAAGGAAACAAGCTTTAAGGTATGTTTAGTTTTTCTTAATTAGTTTAATCAATGATTTAATTCATTAACTAGAGTTGATTGGTGGATTTAGAGGTTTCATAAAATCATAAATAAAAGTTTATAATCTAGATTAGGTCTTAAAACAATAAATGCGAAGTTGGAGTAATCGTATAAGGGTTAGAGCACGTTAGAACTTGATTTAGGTTTGAGCATAATTTAGGATGAGGTATGTTTCGTGAATATCTAGAGGTTTAAAGCATGAATTGGATATGAATTCCAGTGCCTATGATGAAGCAAGTGAGTCTAGTTTCCATAACATCCAGCCCGAAAGTTTTAAGGTCCAGAAAAGTCATTCAAATTTGGTTAAATACAAAAAGGTTGTCAAAGCAGTAAATTCGGGTCAGATTTAGGTCAGATTACGAGGTGTAAAACCCCCACATAAAATTCGAATTAGGATTAGCCAACCTACAGGAAGTTTATTCTACGTGGTCTATAAAAAATCCCTCAAAGGATGATTCTGATTTGGAGTCTAAGTATGGTTTTTAGGTTCAAACGTTTTAGTGTTCGTTCAGATCCGAAACTGAGTAGTTAAAAGTTTGATTTTATTTGTGGCACTTAAGAAGGGAAATAAATTAGTGAAAAAATCATGGAGATAGTAAACTCATGATATTGAACCTGTGATTTTTGGTAAGATTTATAAAGGTCAGTAGGGGTGGTTTAGAAAATGGTAAAATGACACTAAAATTCTGCATTTTCGGGTAAATAGTTGAACACTGAAAAAGTATGTAAATGAATTGGTAAATATTGGGCATTATGTCGGGGTTACCCATGTGGGTAAATAAACACCTTAGACATCCATCATATAATTGTTACATGTGCTTAAACTCTTGGCTTAGTAGCGTGTAACACGTGTTATTTGTATGTTTAGCTTTGTGCGAGGATTTTGGGCTATGCTTTAGCACCAGGTGAGTTTCATAGCCCCTTTTTCTTATGTTCTCTTGAGGTGAAAATGATGCTATGAGTTTAAATATTTTAGTTGCTGTGATTATGTGTTATATGGTTATTGATTGTGATGTGATACGCTCCATGGCTTTGTGATCAATTGGAGTCGTTTATGTGGTCGCTCCATGGTCTATTGTTGTGATCAATATGGAGTTGTATTGTGAGGTATAGTTCGGTTGGAGAGTGGTGTTTACTACTCAATCAAATCTAACTGAAGGGTTAAAATAATACCTACTAACTTTGTGTTCCGATCGGAGGGTAGTAAGCTACCCATGACCCTTTTGTGAGTGATGTGATGTATACGTGGACGCGGGACTGTAATGGTCGTTAAAGAATATTTTTAAGATAACGCACAATTGTTTGAAAGGTTTTGTTATGTATCTTAACCTATGACTCACTACCAACCATTGTGTTTGACTTGTTTAAGCATCATTACAGGTGAGGCCATCATGAAATTGTGTAAGGCAAAAATAAGTGGCAAGAATGAACCGTGAGGGTATGCATTTGGAGTTCGCTCTGAGTTTTGTTCGAGATTCTTGCCATGGATTCTTTTGAATGCAATTTGATTTTATTAGGTTCGTATGTCATTTATGTATTTGTTTTGATGAGACCCTTTGTCAGTAAATACAAGGACGCTGTGCGGTTTCTTTTGTTTTTTTTTCGGTATTGTCAAGACACATTGTATCTTTATATTTAGTTATACATTTAGTGATTCTCTATGTTACACCATTGTTTTGATTTAGATTCCATGATGTTACGCCTCGTGTTTTTCCGCCTTGGCGGGGTGACACAGTATGTGGGTAAAGTCTTTATGAGCTAGTGTTTAACAAATCACCATTGCTTTTAATCCCTAGAGATGAGAGGATTGAAATCCGCCGAAATAAGGAAGCTTCTGATGTGGATACGTTTAAAAGTGGACATAATCCTTCGTATCTAGTCCTTATGGAAGAAGTACCGCCCAAGTCTTAAGAATGATATGTCGCCTCGAGATAAGTAATCATTGCACTAAATAAATGAACCAACGTTCTGATTGGATTAATAATGGTTAATACAGTTTTCTTATATTTGGCTAGACCGCTCTTTTATCTTTTGTCAATTTACTTGCGTTTGTTTTAGTGCCTTAAGTTGATTTTAGTCACCACAAAACCTGTGCCAGTCTCTCAGGCTGAAAACCCTCTTATCCGTTAGATTTAAGATTAACATAGATTTATCATAGGCTTAACATAGAATAGAATTAACTTAGTTTAGATAACCAAAATATTAATAAATTCAAAAATTGTTTCTCGCTCTTAGTGATCGACACCCTACTTACCACACAAACACCTATCTAACGCATACTCTGCCCGTTTAAAGAATTGTTTTTGGTTAAGTCCCCCCCCCCCCGGCAAAAAAAAAAAAAGTAAAAAAAAAATAAATTTAAAACTTAAAACATAAATTACAACCACACAACGACACATCAGTTGCAATAACCATGGTGGTTAATCAGTATAAATACTGCTTGTGATCAAGAAGAATTCAGAAGAATCTCCTTGACAGGGTTTTGCAGCTGCATTAGCCGTTCTTATTACTAGAGCATCTCAAAGCAGACAACACGGTAAGAGTGAACCAGAGAGACAAAGTCTGAAACTCCAACATAACTTATATTAGTATTTAATATAAGACTCTTATAGTAATATACATTTATATCATAACATTTATATCATAACATGTATATCAATCATGAATATCAATCATGCATGCATCTAGCCTAACCGACTAATGCACAATTAGTGTATGTATGTCTCGTGAAAACCCCTTTGTATGAATGCAATGTTTGAAAACGGTTATAGTCCAGCAAAAACATTTGACCTGGTTCTCTATAACCTTGGCTCTTGATACCAATCTGTAACACCCCCAAATTGGGTCGCAGCGGAATAAGGGTCCGGGGCGTGTTACTTCTCAAATCAATAACACAAGATAATATAAGAACGACCAAAAAGTCGTTTAAAACTGATACATTGGATTTAATAAAGTATGTGTTACAAAAGCCCGAAGCTTTACTTGTTTACTTGTTATTATTACAAAGATTTCCAGCCCATAACAGATATACAAAATGTAATGCGACTAAATCTTTAATGCATGACTTCAAAATATAACCACCAATGTATCCTTCGCACCTCGTGCTTAATGACCTCCTGAAAAACATTGCATTTAAAAACGTCAACATAAAGTTGGTGAATTTCATAGGTTTATGTAAATGTATATGCAGGACCGCAAGACTTTCCCAGTGATAATGCAACAGATGCAGACATCACAAAATGCAATTACGTTTGCCTAAGCTCATGACACCGAAGCTCGACATAATTGAATACAATATATAAATATTGCCTACATTGCCCGTGATGATGTTCAACCCGTAACATCCAGTATCCGACATGATATACGTTCGTTTCCAGTGATAGCTAGTCACCCGAACGGGGAGGTCAATCCCAAATAGATCTATCTATAATCATTCGCGCTCACATTCCAGTAATTGACAGTTCATGATTCATGGGCATAGTGGGTTATCGCTACTTAGGCAAAACGTAATCATGATAAAATGTACACTTGCGTCCAATTTGTAAAACATGCATATGTTTCTCACCCCAAAAACTTGTAATTTAATAATTGTGAAACATGGGGCTATGAACTCACCTTGAGTGAGTAAACTGATAACAAAATATCCCAAGTAAAAACGCGTCACGCTAACGCTCGAATGCAACCTAGTTAATATAGGTCGAATCAGTATTCAAGTACGTTGTCTAACAACAACTGTATATAATCCTATATAGTTATCATCGTACTATCGTTCGGGCTATCATAATTTAAGAGGTCATGACATGACGTACGAGGAGTTAGGACACTTTAAATCGTAAATCCAACAACTCGTCAATACGCCATCCGAAGAAGCCTCATTATGAAATTCCCTAGTAATATAGCACTTCGATAACTAATAACATATATAATCTATATAGCTATATCACCATCTATTTGTTTAAGTGAAATCGTAATTATAAAGTAAAAACGTTTATAATTACGCCTTTAGTAAAAATGACATAACTTTGTCGTTTTAAGCCCGTTTCTCGCGTTTCTTACGCCCACGCTTTCGTATTAAGACGAGTGATCATAAAATCACATTTTTAGGTTTTTGAGATTCTGTGATGAATAGTGTTTTTACTGTTCATAACAGCTATAAAATCATTTTTATACTTTTAATTAACGTAAAACCCGTTTTTGTCGTATCTTATTCGTTATAGCTCCGTTTTTAGCGATTCTTTCGAACACGTTCTCGTAATTGAAAGTTTTATCATATTATTGATGTTTACAAAGTATAAGTTTCTGCCATGAATAGTAACTTTTTATAAAATTTGTTTTATAAAGTATTTAGCGTCGTAAACTCGTAACTAGCGTATCTTCTTCGTTATAAATCGGATTTTCAAGTTTCTTATCATTTTGGAATCCTCATGAGATGTACTATATTTATAAAACATAATATGGCTGCTTCCAAACTCAAACCAAAACAGAAAGTTTGAAGTTTTATGATTACGACATGTTTTAAGCTTGATTTTTGTACCATTAAGCTTCAACACCATATTAAAACTACTTTACAACATTTATATCTTATGTATTACATATATAAAGTCCATTTGGTCATGATTTTCTCAAGAGTGTCCAAGATAATAAGATTAACTACACCATTTTCACTTGTAACTCATAAGTTAACATAAAAACCCTAATTTGTTCATATACATGTTCATACTTAACCAAGTGTGTGCAAGAGTTATACTTTCATTATATCATCATATTAGCATCCATATGACATGTAAATAAGTTCATAAAACATTGATAATAAGTAAAAATTCATTTTACATATTCAAAAGTATCTTAGATGGTGATTTAACTAAGTAGAACATATGAACACATATAATCATGAAAATGAAAAGATAAAGGTTTGAAGAGGACCTTATGATGAACAATGATGATAGAAAACACAATCTAAACCCTTGTTTAGATTAAAAACCAAAGCTAGCACACTTGAAAACCCTAATTTCCTTATAAAACCCTAATTTCCTTTTCTTGCTTCCTTGCTTGCAAATGCTTAACCAAGTCTTGGATCCTTCTTAGAATACCTTAAATATGATGTGTGTATGCTTGTATAATGATAGAAAATCAAACTATGGATTTGGTTTGGTTGGTGTTTTGATGCCGTGGGCTATTAGAGAGGGAAATGGGAGAGTTTGATTGATTTTACACCTTGGAAATGAGATATGTGTGTGATACTTGCTAGCTAAGGCCTTATATACTAAGCCAAGGAACCAAAGGAGGATTTCTAGGGCAAGTAGGCAAGTGTATGTAAAGGTGTAAGGCTTGGTCCCCTTGGATAAGCCTTATCCTTAGATATTTAGGAGAGTAGTCATGAACAAGATATTATCTTGGTCCTATCTCACCATATCCGGCCACATACACATAAATAAGATGATATTTTTATTATTTTGTGTATTGGGTATAATCTTGGGTATTCGTTTAAGCGTTGTTAAGTTTTGGTGCTTCCGGGAATGCCGAAACGCGTTTTATCGCGAAACGTAAGCATTTTACTAACCATAAAAATAAAAAAAGGTTGATAATTATCCTCATAATAATCATTTAACACTTGCTTGATGTAAACATTTAATTGTTTAATGCCCGTTTACATTGAATGATCATTTTTAGTTTACGCGATTTAGCTTAACGATTACGATTTAAAAGCAAACGCGTAAAACCCTAAAAATAAATTGTGAATTACATAACGTCGTACAATGACCTAAAACACGAGGTGTTACAGTCTTCCCCCATTAAATGAGCCTTGTCCTCAAGGCTTATCAAACGGCACTTAACGACGCTGCAGTCTTGGTGAAGAGGTGTGGATATTTCTTCCTGAATTGATTTTCACGTTCCCATGTAAACTCAGGGCCTTGCCTTGAGTTCCATCGAACCTTTACAATTGGGACTCGGCTTCGCCTCAATTGTTTGACTTCGCGATCTATGATTTTTACAGGCTCTTCAACGAAATGGAGATTGTCATCCACTTGGAGTCCTTCCAACGGAACGACTAATGGATCGTCAGAATAACATTTCTTCAAGTTGGATACATGAAACGTATTATGGACCCTTCTCAGCTCTTAAGGAAGCTCAAGCTTGTAAGCAACGGCTCCAACCTTTTCAACACTTTGAAAGGTCCGACATATCTGGGGTTTAACTTCCCCCGTTTGCCAAAACGTACGACCCCTTTCCAAGGTGAAACCATTAGCATAACTTTATCTCCAACTTGAAACTTCATTGGCTTACGCTTTAAGTCGGCGTAGCTCTTTTGTCGATCGCGAGCGGCTTGCATCCTTTGCTTGACTTGAATGATTCTCTCCGTTGTTTCTTGCACTAATTCTGGACCAGTGAGTTGAACTTGCCCAACCTCAGCCCAGCAAACAGGTGAACGACATTTTCGACCATAAAGTGCTTCAAAGGGTGCAGCCTTAATGCTAGCGTGATAACTGTTAATTGTTGTATGAAAACTGACCAATGGCAAATGTTTAACCCAACCATTTCCAAAGTCGATTACGCAAGCACGTAGCATATCCTCGAGAGTTTGGATAGTCCTCTCACTTTGTCCGTCAGTTTCCGGATGATATGCAGTACTCATATCTAAACTCGTACCCAAAGCCTTCTGAAGTGACTTCCAGAAATTTGATGAGAATCGAGGGTCACGATCACAGATAATTGATACAGGTATTCCATGCTTCGTGACTACCTCCTTTAGGTACATCCTCGCCAGTTTATCCAAGGGATCCACTTCCCTCATTGGCATAAAAATGGCAGACTTTGTCAGTCGGTCAACGATTACCCAAATAGTGTCATAACCCTGCGATGACTTAGGAAGCTTTGTGACAAAATCCATCGTGATGTTGTCCCACTTCCATTCAGGTATATCGGGTTGCACTAACAAACCTGATGGTCTCTTGTGTTCGGCTTTGACCTTAGCACATGTCAAACACTTGCTAACATAGGTGGCGATGTTTGCCTTCATATTGGGCCACCAATATAGTTTCTTCATATCCTGGTACATCTTGTTAGAACCCGAATGAATAGAGTATTTAGATTTGTGGGACTCGTGCATGATCACAATCCTTAAGTCGCCATAACATGGTAACCAACTCCTGCTATTTAAGCATATAGTTCCATCCGTACGTGGTTCCAACTTTTCCGTTGTAAGTTTCTCCGGATCTTTTGAATTCTCAACCAATATACCTCCAACATCCTCCTTCTTGATGTTCTCTGGCTTTCGTGCTTCAGTCTGAGCTCTCAAAATTTGTTCAGGAAGATCCAACCCAATAGTCATCACTAAGGCCCGAACCCTTAGTGGTTCTCGTTCCTTTCTGCTCAGAGCATCAGCAACAACATTCGCCTTCCCTGGGTGATAACGAATTTCACAATCGTAATCACTCAGCAACTCTAACCAGCGACGTTGCCTCATATTTAAATCCTTCTGATCAAGAATGTGTTGTAAACTCTTATGATCAGTGAACACTGTGCACTTGGTCCCGTACAGATAGTGCCTCCACATCTTTAGAGCGAACACTACTGCCCCAAGTTCTAAATCATGTGTTGTATAGTTCTTCTCATGAATTTTTAACTGACGTGATGCATAAGAAATCACCTTTTCTCTTTGCATCAACACAGCGCCCAAACCCTTCTTTGAAGCATCACAGTATGCGATAAAATCTTCGCTTCCCTCAGGTAAGGCTAGGATTGGTGCACTGCACAGCTTCTGCTTCAATAGTTGAAAAGCTGTTTCTTGTTTATCACTCCAATCAAACTTGACACCTTTCTGGGTTAGTTTGGTCATTGTTTTGGCTATCTTTGAAAACCCTTCGATAAATCTTCTATAATAGCCGGCAAGGCCCAAAAATTGGCGAATCTCTGTTGGTGTTTTAGGAGACGCCCAATCCTTGATAGATTCAATCTTGGCAGGGTCAACGTGAATACCTTGACAGTCAATCACATGTCCGAGGAATTGTACTCTGGGGATCCAGAATTCACACTTAGAGAACTTGGCATACAATTCTTCCTTCTTAAGCAATTTTAAGATTTGCCTAAGATGTCCTTCATGTTCCTTCTTACTTTTGGAGTAGATCAAGATGTCATCGATGAAGACAATTACAAACTTGTCCAGGTACGGTTTACACACCCGGTTCATAAGATCCATGAACACGGCTGGTGCATTAGTTAAACCAAAAGGCATGACTTGGAATTCATAGTGACCGTATCGAGTCCTGAATGCAGTCTTGAGGATGTCTTCTTCTCGAACTCTCAACTGGTGATACCCCGACCTCAGATCGATCTTTGAATAAATACTCGACCCTTGCAGCTGGTCGAATAGGTCATCAATCCTTGGGAGTGGGTAGCGGTTCTTCACTGTCAGTTTGTTCAATTCCCTATAATCGATGCACATCCGGAAAGACCAATCTTTCTTCTTTACTAACAGAACCAGAGCTCCTCAGGGTAAGGAACTTTATCGTATGAAGCCTTTATCCGTAAGTTCCTGTAGTTGCTCCGCTAGCTCCTTCATTTCAAACGTTGCTAATCTATATGGTGCCCGTGCTACAGGTGTAGCACCAGGTACCAAATCGATTCGAAACTCCACTTGTCGAGTGGGTGGTATACCCGGCAAGTCCTCAGGAAAAACTTCAGGAAATTCTTGAACAACTGGCACATCTTCAAGTCGTTTCCCCTTTGACTTGTCTTTGTCTTTGGTTGCGATGATATTTGCTAAGAATACGTGACATCCCTTTGTTAAATACTCTTGAGCCTTAGTACACGAGATGATGTTTAATCAGGTCCCGTGTTCATTACTACTTCCGTCACCTCGAACGATTAAAATTTAGTCTCCAAAAAGGAATACGAACGATCTTTTCCGCACAGACAATAACGGCCTGGTACTTTGCCAACCAATCCATACCAATTATCACGTCAAAACTACCTAGTTCTACGGGCATTAGGTCTATGTTGAAAAGATGATTTAAGAAGTTTAACGTACAACCCTGAATAAGAAGTGTTTTAAACCCACAATTGCCCGTCGGCTAGTTCGACATTGTAATCATGATCTAATGCAGTTGGAGTGATAACAATTCGAGAGCTAAATGCAGTAGATACAAAACTCCTATCGGCATCGGTATTAAATAAACTAGATGCATAGCGGTTGTTTAAGAGAAACATACCCGTGACGACATTGTTGTCCGGGTTTGCCCCTGCATTGGCACGCAATACACCCTCCTGATCTTGGCATTTCAACCCATTACCCAGTTGTAGTTGTTCTTTCAATTTTGTACAATCCTCTTGAAATGCCCTTTATCACCACATTCAAAACAAACCCATCTTCTTAGCCCTAATGTTTACATTTGGGGATTCCTGCAGTCCACGAGATAAATGACCCAAATCGATGCACTTGGTGGCATTGGGAGCACAAGGACCATCATGGTGATAGTTACATTTGGAACACAGAGGTCTAGGCCCTTCGTATGGTCTCCAGTTTCCCACATTTCCTGCGGCATAAGCTTCTGTCCGAGTTTTGTCTCTTGTTTATTGGTTGCTGATTTGGTTGTTCCTGCGGAGCATCAGTTACTTTTCTTTTGTTGTCAGCCTGACTTTCAGCCCAAGAGTTGATCTTATTAACCATGATTTTTTCAGTGGCGAACTCAATGGCATCCTGCATATTTATTTGCTTAGTTGCCATCACAACCTGCCAATGGTTCGTGTCGGGCAAGCCCAGCCCCCCCCCTGGGGGGGGGGGGGGGAAACCAAAAACGCCCCACCACATACACACAACCCCGCCCCCCTCCCAGCCCCCCCTCGGCATATTCCAACCTTGTCTATTTCTTCCAGAAACAATCCGATTGCACATTAGTGCCAGCTCTTGGAAACAGTTTGGCTATAGTACCACATCGAACCCATCACCTTCAAATTCCACATTTCAAACTCCAGCTTCTTAACTTCGCCCCTTGGGCAGTATTTGTCTGTCATCATCTTTTTCAGTGTCCTCCATGGCATTGCATGGGCAGCTTCAGGAGTAGTGGTTTTAACGTGGGAGTTCCACCATGTAAGAGCATTTCCTTGCAGGGTACACGTAGCAAATTTTACCTGGCATGCTATTGTACTGTTGGTTATGTTGTAAACAGACTCCATCTTCTCAAACCACTGAGTGAGTCCAACAGTTGCTTATGCTGTAAACAGATTCCATCTTTTCGAACCACTGAGTGAGTCCGACAACTCCCTCAGTGCCCTTAAAGTTCAAGGGTTGGAATTTTAGGAAGTCCGGGTAGGTGCATTTACGAGCAACCTGCACATGCCTTCTGACACCCGTTCCTGAAGTATGGCTGTTAATCATTGCCTGAATTTGGGCGTTGGTGACAGATGTAGTGGTATGAGTGTCTGTGACTGGTGTTGGTGTTGCATCTGGGTTTAACCTCGTGGGCCTTCCTCTTGGTGCCATTTTCTTTAAATCACAAGAAAACATACTACTCGTTAGATTTCATAAAATCATAACTATGACATAACATATACACATTAAATAAAACGAGATCACATCACACAGTGAAATGTACAACTGTTATTGAAATTAACCATGGTATAACCAAATCGACATTCATTTATAATAAATTCGATTTCATAGATAACGTAATCCGTCCATTTCATATATAACTTGGAAAAACATACATGTTCGGTTCAGATACAAGATGATTACTACACTTAGGTTACAAGACAAAAGAAACAACCTAAAGCCATACTAGCCGGGATATACCCGTAACACTTAGTATGCTGTACAAGATAGATAATACCTGAACAAAAGACCTATACTGGGTAGCTAAACAAAACAAAAGATCTATACAGTCTGCTAGCTGGGAATAACCCATAATACTTAACAGGCTGCATAGCATAGCTACAACATAACCAAATCTAGGAACTGCTACCAGCCTCCCCTGGTGCATCAGGCTGTGCCGGACCTTTTGCGGGTCCAAGCTGCCTCTGAAACTCGGCCATCTGAGTCTGTAGTCCTTTCAGCAACTCTAATGCCTTAGTCAACTGGACCTGCCTCTGGTAGTCTGCCTGTAGCATCTCTAAAGTCACAACCTGACTCTTACGGTCAGCTGCCTGCAACTGTGAAATCACTGCCTGCTGACCCATCACTACAGAACGTAATGCCATAATCTCTGAACGTGTCATATAGCTAACCTCTATGGAGCGTCCCCATGCCTCTCGGGAAACCAGAGCCTCCTGATCTAGTAGTCGTGCAGTCTCATAGTGGTACTGACTATCATCAAACAATGTCTCAACACTCTGATATATCTGGGTCTGCCTGTCCTGAGTATCCTCTATCACAGCATAGATATCCTGCGTGTCCTGCTCCTGGACTGCAGTAAGCTCAGTCACCCTAGTATTGACCCCTTCAAGGGTCATCGGTGCTACCTCCTCAACAGCCTCTCTCGGGTCTACCCAAACATCTCTAATCCCATAGCCGACCTCCTCGGCTCTCTGTCGTCTGATCTCGGTATCCATAGTACCGACAAACCCATAGTCTGCCCTACGACCTCCAATCGGTCTAGTGGCAGCTACAGCTGAACTCTCTCCAATCTCGTACCTAGGACCAAGGTCAATACCCAACCTCTTCCGAGGTGGTAGTGTAATCTCGGGCATGTCTGTCCTACGGTCACAAGATAGTAACTGCAAAGGTGGTAATGAAGTAGGTAGTGGTAATGGATGAGAAGTGGATGGTGTCTCGGCTCTTAGCCGGATCATAGCAGTCCGATAGCCCAATGGACGAATAGGACTAGCAGGTGGTGATGCAGGTAATACAGATGCTGGTGGTGATGCTGGAAATGGGGGAGATGGTATATGTGGTAATGGAGATGATAGGGGAGTAAGTGGTGATGGTGGTGGAGTGGTTAAGGCAAAAAGTATCTCGACCTCTTCCCTAGGAGGAAGTGATATGGATGGCTCATCCCGGATAGATGTCATGGCAGTCATACGGTGTACAGGTGAGTCGGCCGGAGCTGGGTGCTGCTCCTCCTCCTCCTCATCCTCGTCCTCGTCCTCATCATCGGCATCATCTCCGGAAGGCTCCTCCTCATCATCATCATCCCTATCGGCAGGGTAATCAGTTGGATCCTCCTCGGGATCCTCATCGTGAATCTGCATTGGGTGAGGCAGCAGTAGGTAGTGGCTGCTCCTCGGCCGGGAGTATCTCATCCTCATGTGGTATGTACTCAGGGTACATCGGCTCAGGAACAAAGTCCAGTAGGGGAGGTGACTGCGGCTCCTCGGGGCCAGGTATGTAGTCAGGCGATGGTGGAACCTGATAAGCAACCATTATGTAAGCATATGGGTCCTCTGGCATAATGGGTGGTCCATCGACTCCTGGTGAACCAATGTCTGACCCATCCTCAAATGGACTGGACACTGCCGTATAGGTGACCGTGGAATCTTCAGAATCTGACACAACTGTATCTGAAAATCCAAAATAACTTATATTAGTATTTAATATAAGACTCTTATAGTAATATACATTTATATCTTAAAACATGTTTATCAATCATGAGTATCAATATGCATGATCTAGCCTAACCGTCTAATGCACAATTAGTGTTATTTATGTCCCGTGAAAACCCCTTTGTATGAATGCAATGTTTGAAAACAGTTATAGTCCAGCAAAAACATTTGACCTGGTTCTCTATAACCTTGGCTCTTGATACCAATCTGTAACACCCCCAAATTGGGTCGCAGCGGAATAAGGGTCCGGGGCGTGTTACTTCTCAGATCAATAACACAAGATAATATAAGAACGTACAAAAGTTCGTTTAATAACTGTACATTTGGATTTAATAAAGTATGTGTTACAAAAGCCGAAGCTTTACTTGTTTATTGTATATTATTACAAGGATTCCAGCCATAACAGATAGACAAAATGTAATGCGACTAACATTTTAATCATGACCTTCAATATATAACCACCAATGTATCTTTCGCACCTCGTGCTTAATGACCTCATTGAAAAACATTGCATTTAAAAAACATCAACATAAAGTTGGTGATTTCATAGGTTTTTGTAAATAGTTATGTAGGGACCGCAAGAACTTTACCAGCGTAATGCAACAGATGAGACATCCAAAATGCAATTACGATTTGCCTTAGCGCTTGACACCGAAGCTCGACATAATTGAATTACTATATTTTATATTGCCCTACATTGCACGTGATGATGTTCAACCTGGACTTCCGTAATCCGACATGATATACGTTCGTTTCCAGTAATAGGCTAGTCACCCCAGTACGGGAGGTCAATCCCATATAATCTATCTTCAATCATTCGCATCACTTTTAGTAATTGACAGTTCATGATTCATGGGGCATAGTGGGTTATCGCTACATTTGGCAAAAACGTAATCATAAAAAATGTTACACTTGCGTCCAATTTATAATACATGCATAGTTTCTCACCAAAAAAACTTGTAAATTTATAACTGTAAAGATGGGCTATGAACTAACATAGAGTGTGAGTAACTATTAACAAAATATCCTAAGGTAAAAACGCGTCACGCTAACGCCCAAATGGAACCTAGTTAATATAGGTCGAATCAGTATTCAAGTACGTTGTCTAACAACAATTGTATATAATCCTATATAGTTATCATCGTACTATCGTTCGGGCTATCATAATTTAATGCGGCTACATGACATGGATGTACGAGGAGTTAGGACAACTTTTTAATGAAATCCAACAACTCGTCAATACGCCATCGAAGAAAGCCTCATTTATGAAATTCCTAGTGATATAGCACTTCGATAACTAATACACAGATATATTCTAATAGCTATATCACCATTAATCGTTTGAAGTGGATACTTAATTATAAAAGTAAAAATCGTTTATAATTACGCCTTTAGTAAAAATGGACATACTTTGTCGTTTTAAGCCCGTTTCTCGCGTTTCTTACGCCCCCGCTTTCGTATTAAGACGAGTGATCATAAAATCACATTTTTAGGTTTTTGAGATTCTGTGATGAATAGTGTTTTTACTGTTCATAACAGCTATATAACGATTTTACTTACATTTTAATTAACGAAAAACAAGTTTTTGTCGTATCTTATTAATGTTATAGCTCCGTTTTTAGCGATTCTTTCGAACACGTTCTAGTAATTGAAATTTTTATTTATTATTGGTGTTCTACATAAGTATAAGTTTCTGCCATGAATAGTAACTTTTTATAAAATTTGTTTTATAAAGTATTTAGCGTCGTAAACTCGTAATTAGTGTATCTTCTTCGTTATTAATCCGTTTTTCGAGTTTCTTATCATTTTGGAATCCTCATGAGGTGTACTATCTTTATAAAACATAAAAGGGCTGTTTCCAAAATCGAACCAAAACAGAAAATTTGAGGTTTTGTGATTTAGACATGTTTTAAGCTTGATTTTTGTACCATTAAGATTCAACACCTTATTACAACTACTTCACAACATTTCTATCTTATGTTTTACATATATAAAATCCATTAGGTCATACTTTGCTCAAGAATATCCAAGATAACAAGTTTAACATGTTATTTACATCATTTTCATTTGCAACTTATTAAGTAAATCATTAAAACCCTAATTTGCACTTATACATGTTAATACTTAACCAACATGTTAAAATACTTATACATTCCTTTTAACATAATATTATCATCCATATGACATGTAAATAAGTGTACAAAACAATGATCATAAGTAAAAATTCATTTTACATATTCAAAAGTACCCTAAATGGTGATTTAGCTAAATATAACATATGAACACATAAAATCTTAGTTATAAAATGATTAAGCCTTATATATAACCTTGCTTGGATGAGTAGAGAAGAGAATAGCAATCATACCCTTGTGATTAATACTCTTGGCTTGAAAATATAGGATGAAAACCCTAATTTCAACCAAAAACCCTAATCTTGCAATATCTTGTTAAAACCCTTTCAAAGCTTAACCAACCCTTCAATTATTCTTAGAATACCTTAAGTATGATATGTAAACACTAATATGGTGAAAGAAAATCAAAGTATGGATTGTGTTTGGAGGGGGTTTTGAGCCGTGGGCTCTAGAGAGAACAAAGGAAGAGTTTTTGTGATTTCTTTGTTAAGGAATGAAGTAAATGAGTTTTCTACTTCATGTGCATGCATATTTATACTACTAATGAGATATTATGAAGATATTTGATGTCTAGTGGAAGTATGCAAGGTGGAAGGACTAGGAAAGAAAGTGGAAGCTTACCTTGGATAAGTTTGGCTAGTCATGAGTTCAAGTTGATATAAGATGCATGTATGAAGATATTTGTGATGGTTCCTTGGTCCTATCTTGCTTTCCTAGTCATTATACACGAAATTATGCATGTGTATATGTTAGGATATGTTTTTGGTCTTTTATATAATGTATACTTGCATTATATGAAGTATAACTGTAGTTATAATATCATATTTCAATGTTAATTATCGTACATTATAGGGTTTGTTTGAATTATTTCATGAAGAATAGAGTATTTGAATGTGATTATACCTTGAAATTTTCAATTAAACCTTGAAAGTATTGGGTTTAAATTTTGGGTATTTGATGAAGCGTAGATATAGTTTCCGTGCTTCCGGGAAGGCCTAAAGTATTTATCGCGAACGAAACACTTAACGTAGCCAATAATAAATTAAAATGTGCAATGATAATAATTTATCCTCTAAATAATCATACTAAAAATTGCTTGATGTAAACATTTAATTGTTTAATGCCCGCTTACATTGAATGATCATTTTTCAGTTACGCGATTTAGCTTAACGATTACGATTTAAAAGCAAACGCGTAAAACCCTAAAAATAAATTGTGGATTACATAATATCGTACAATGACCTAAAACACGAGGTGTTATAATGGTTCAGTGGTCTTATTTCGGTTTTGGTTTATTATTATATTTATTATTATTATACCAAGTTTCAAGTCTTGTGTTCTTTTAACTATCTAGACAACGGTAGCGAGCCGTTAGGAATCGGTAGCCTATTTCCCCACAACACTGATAAAACCTCGATGTGTACCTTAATTTCACCAGAAGGAATCTATACGAAGGGATCTAAACTAAGAATCGCAAAAACCAAAGTAACTTTATTTATTTAACAATTATATAATCTTATTAAGCATGTGGGAGCAAAAAGCCACAATTAACCTCTATGAGCTCTAAAGAAATCCAACTACTCCACGCTTAGCATCTAACTTATATTCAACTCTATCATTTTCTGTTCTTTGCAAATTTAAAATCTTTAATAAAAAGATCCACGAATGTTTAGTCTAATAAAATCAAGCTTTGCATATTTAAAGTCTATTATGGAAACTTGCAAACTCTTGGCTTTTTCAAGCTAGAATTCGCGTTTTAAAGCTTCTTGTATAAAAGACTAGCAAAAGCTTTAATTTATATAGGTTAAGGGGCAGGCTAGAGCGCAACATGCTCGATCATGTCAAAATTTATTCTTGTTCTTACCATCAGAAAGTTAAAAATTCGTGTCAAAACACCTATTTTATTTTTGAAATTTTTTTAATTTTTGCATAAAATCACGTATTTTTGGTGGCAAAACGGGGTTACGTGAAGACAAAGAAAATGAAAGTAAGATCAAATCGATAGATACCCCCATACTAGAACTAAACATTGTCCTCAATGTGGGATTGCCACCCCCATACTAAAATCAATGCATACTCCTAATATAAAGGGGTCTCTATGTAAATCTAAAGCCGTTTATTAATTATGCTAATAGATAAACATTAGTCAATAAGATCTAGGATATCGGATTTCCATATATAAGCATGTTAAGGATTGAAGCTCGAGTGAACGATGGACAAAACCACGAGCACGTGAGTCTTCATAATCCAGAGTAATCCTGAACAAAAACATAAGCGACGAAACACGAGAAAGGAAGAGGCGAGCCTCCTCACGTTACACTTATTAGAAAATAGAAAAAGAAGATAGAAACACGGGTTGCCTCTCGAGAAGCGCTTGTTTTTGTTAACCGAGTTACGAGCCTGACTCGACCCGATTTTGTGGTCACATGGGGAAGGTTTGGAGATCGGACAACCATAGGTGGTATGTCCCCTCCAAAATAATGTTTGAGTCTGACCGTTCACCTTAAAGTTTGGTCCGTCAGTTTAAGATAACTCGACAGTATCATAAGGTAAAACTTAAGTAACGGTGAATGGTCCGGTCCAACGGGTTTTGAGTTTTCCCGAGAAAATCTTTAATCGAGAATTGAAGAGAAGAACTTGATCACCAACGTTGAAAACACGGTTCTTATTCTTGGAGTCATGAATCTTCTTCGTTTTCTCTTTGTAGATTAAAGATTTCTCGAGGCTTGATCCGAGTTTATTTAATTCATTTATTTGAACTTTTCGGTGATCACCCGCGGACTTGAGATCAAAATTGCAATGTTTCAAGGCCCAATAGGCCTTGTGTTCAAGCTCAATAGGAAGATGACAAGCCTTTCCGTCACAACGGCTTCTTTAAGGAGTGAACCCATGGGAAATTTCTTGAATGCGGTACGGAAAGCCCATAAAGCATCATCTAACTAATCAGACCATGAAGCACGATCTTCGCCTATGGTCCTTTCCAAGATACGTTTCAAACCACGATTTGAAACCTCCACTTGTCCACTAGTTTGTGGATGATACGCGGTAGAAAGACGGTGAGTAACTCCATACTTAAGCATGACCTTTGCGAATTGGTCATTGCAAAAGTGAGTACCACGATCACTAATTATAGCACGAGGAGTTCCAAATCGGGCGAAGAGAGATTTTAAGAATTTTACGACAACTCGGGCATCATTAGTGGGGAGCGCTTTTGCTTCAACCCATTTAGACAAGTAGTCTACGGACACGAGAATGTATTATTTTTTTTTTCCCGAGAAGACGGGAACGGGCCCATAAAGTCGATGCCCCATACGTCAAAGATCTCGCATACTTGAATTGCATTTTGAGGCATTTCATCTTTTTGCGAGATTTTGCCTTGACGTTGACATGAGTCACATGACTTCACCATGTCATGGGCATCGCGATAAATTGTCGGCCAATAGAAACCGGAATCAAAGACTTTCTTAGCGGTGTAGTTCGCACCATGATGTCCCCCGGTGGGTCCATTATGGCAAGCCGTGAGGATATCAATGGCTTCTTGGCCGTAAACACATCGTCTAATCACTTGATCCGTACAAATTTCTAAACAAGTAATGGTCGTCCTAAAAATAATGCTTCACATCCTTAAAGATTTTTTTCTTTTTTTGGGACGACATCCCTTTCCCATCTACAAAAATAATTTCCCGCATGGTAATTTGCAATGTCGGCAAACCACGGGGTACTAGAATCACCATGAAAATATATCATTCTGAGGGTCTCGAGAGGAAATGTTTCATTAATTTCCTTTTTCTCGAGATCACCTTCGTGAGGATTTTCTAATCTTGATAAGTAGTCGGCCGCCAGATTCTCCACTCCTTTTTTATCACGAATAATGACATCAAATTCTTGGAGTAGGAGAATCCCAACGGTGCAAATCTTGGTTTAGCATCTTGCTTAGCAAGAAGATATTTGAGAGCCGAGTGGTCCGTATAGACTATGGTTTTCGACAAGACTAAATAGGACCGGAATTTCTCGAAAGCATACACCACGGCTAATAATTCTTTCTCCGTAGTAGTGTAATGAGCTTGAGCATTGGTCATAGTCTTGCTCGCATAGTGTATAGGCTAAAAATGTTTGGTCTTATGTTTCCCTAGGACTGCACCTACCGTAAAATCACTAGCATCACACATAATCTCAAATGGTAGGTCCCAATCGGGGGCAACTAAAATCGGAGCTTCTGTTAATTTTCTTCTTAAGAATTTAAAATGCTTCAATACATTATTTCAAGAAGATAAACGGGGTTTCTTTTTCTAGAAGATGGGTCATCGGCCGGGCGATTTTAGAGAAATCTTAAATAAATCGACGATAGAACCCGGCGTGACCTAAAAAACTACAAACACCTTTGACAGAAGTGGGATGAGGTAGCTTTGCTATTACATCGACTTTAGCCCTATCGACTTCAATCCCAGATTTAGAGATCTTATGGCCGAGGACAATGCCCTCTTTGACCATGAAATGGCACTTCTCCTAATTTAGAACTAGGTTGGTGTCTTCGCACCGTTTGAGCATTTTGTCTAAATAGGAGAGGCAAGAAGAGAAAGAATCCCCGAAGACCGAGAAATCATCCATGAAGACCTCCATTGTTTCCTCGATCATGTCGTGGAAAATAGCCATCATGCACCTTTGGAACGTGCCCGGAGCATTACATAAGCCGAAAGGCATACATCGGTAGGCAAACGTCCTATAAGGGCAACTGAAGGTGGTCTTCTCTTGGTCTTGCGGGTCAATAGGAATCTGAAAGTATCCGGAAAATCCATCTAAAAAGCAATAGTATTTGTTTCCTACTAAACGTTCAAGCATCTGGTCTATGGAAGGCATCGGGAAATGGTCTTTACGAGTAGCATCATTAAGCTTCTGGTAATCAATACAAACACGCCATCCGGTGACTAGCCTTGTAGGAATCAACTCATTATCTTCATTCGTTACAACGGTCATTACCTACATTTGTGGGCACACCAGATATTTAGGGCTTACCCATGGACTATCAGAGAGAGGTATAATCAATCCGGTATCAAGGAGTTTAATAACTTCCTTTTTTATCACCTCATGAATTTTTGGGTTCACCCTTCTTTGATGTTAGGCTGCCAGTTTAAAGTCATCCTCCATTAATATTTTATGAGTACAAAATTAAGGGTCAATGCCTTTAATGTTGAAGATTTTCCAAGCGATGGCACACTTGTGTGACTTTAGAACCTTTAGAAGGCGGGTCTTCTCCTCATCTTTTAAGTTTTTAGCAATTATGACGGGTAATTTTATAGTTCCCTCCAAAAATGCATACTCAAGATGAGAAGGTAAATCCTTGATGCTCACCCCCCCCCCCCCTAGCTCTGGAGGATAATCAATAGAAGATCTATTGTTTAAGTCCTTTAATAAAGTTTTAAGAGGGGAGAGGAGATGATGGATCATCATTTAATAACTTTTCTAGTAAAAGAATGTCTCCCTCTAGATCAAAGTCGGCATCATTAATTCCCGGTGGAATTGAATAACTTTTAAGACAAGCCTCGATCTCTTCTAAAACAAAGTCACCTCCCTCAAAAGGAGTGAGAGAGGGGGAAGAGGTAGTAATGATAGGATCTGAAGACAGAGTGGGATTGCTACTCTTAGAACTATCCGAAAATCTGAACACCTCTTGAGCATACTCCTCACATGTAATTGTCTATGACATCGATTCGATTAACCGATTCATCATCATATCTATAGGAGTATCTCGAAGTGTGTCCGACATTAAATGTTATGGCTTCATCATTGACTCGAAGAGTTAACTCTTCTCCGTGCACATCGATTAATGCTCGTTCCGTTCTTAAGAAAGGCCTTCAGAGATGAGGGGAACCCGAGGATTGACATCATAATCAATGACTACAAAGTCAGCCAGAAAATGAAACTTTCCTACTTTCACAAAGACATCTTCGGCAACACCAACCGGATAAGCAACCGATCAGTTTGCGAGCTCGAGAGTCATGCGAGTCAGAGTAAGTTCCAGGAGCGAAAGCTTCGTCTATACGGAAAGAGGCATTAAGTTGATGCTAGCGCCAAGATCGGCCAAGGCTAAGCACTCAACTAGCTCCGGAAAATCACAAGGAATAAGAAATTTGCTGGGGTCTCCAAGTTTTTTGGGCACATCTTTTTAAGGGCACCGCCGATTCAATTCTCCATTTAAAGGATAGTTGCCAATTCAAATATATTTCTCCTTATTACTAAGGAGACTCTTAAACGTAGAAGCGAACTTAGGTGTGTGAAGAAGAGCATCAGCAAAGCTAAGTTCAAAATGTAATCTTTGAAAGATTTGAAGGGACTTCAACATTTGATTATTAGCTTTCTCTCGGAGCTTTTGGTCATTAAGCCTTGAAGGATAAGGTATCGAAGGTTTAAGATTAGGCTTTAGAGCAACATCGGGCTCTAGAATAGGAACTTGGACAACCGGAGGTTGGGCGTGTGCGGTACTTCCTGAACTTGTAGTTTGCACCTTGTCCTTTGTCGCCTCTGGTTCACGTTCCACTTCCTTCGAAAGAGGCGAAGAAGTAGGTGGAATCGTAGGTCCATCATAAGAAACACCACTTCGGGTAGTAATAGCTTTCAAGTCACCTCTCGGGTTAGCGATGGTATTACTAGGAAGTGATCTCGAACCTGAGGGACTTTGCATTTGAAAAAAACTGCTCATTATTATGTTCTTTAGGATTATTGCTCATCAAGTTCTTTAGCTTATTGTTCTGATTCATCATTGTAGTCTTGAATTCATTCTTCAATTCTGTCTTCATATTACTTATTTGATTTTGCATAGCTCTCATATTAACATCATTAATCTTCATGTAGTTTGAGAAATTATTTGAAGGTCCAACTTGAGTTTGATTAAGCGGAGCTTGATAATTCTAATTTCTTTGATTAAAATGATTCTGATTGTATCCTTGATTTTGATTATACCGGTTCTGATTGTTCTGCACATTCGGTTGAGGAAAACCGGGTGGTCTTATTTGATTGCTAGCACGGTAATTAGTTTCTACTTGAGGACGGTATCCGTGACCTCCTTGATTGTAGGTACCTGTGGCTGCAGAAGCATTAAAAGTGTTGCTATCGATAGCAAGTGTTGAGAATTATATTTGAGTTGATAAGACAAAACATATGAAAGATGAAGGACTTAAAAGACAAAGGAGGAATTCTTTAAAAGATGGAAGATTTTGAAGATACTAGAAGATCTCCTTAAGAAGATAAAGATAACAAAAGATATTCCTAAATGTTTAAAAGATTTATTTGTCTAATGTTTATCTTCTTTTTTAAGTCTTGGACTCCTTATGTTATAAAAGGAGGTTTCAGGCGTGTAGTTTAAAGGTACATAGAAAAACGTGTGTGTGTGTGTCTCAAGGGAAACGTATTGGCACATTAGTGTTTAGTGTTTTTAGCTCAAGGTCAAGGTAACATGATCGTACAGTTTCATGATGTAAAAACTATTTTATTATCAATAATATTAGGGCTTGCGTGTGTTATATGTAAACCTGGTAATAACATTGTTCTTTATGTTTTAATTCCGATGTGCAAAATATGTTATCAATGTTATTAATCCTAGATATAAGTTCTAAACAAACTTGAGCTAAACGATTCTTAACATGTGGTATCAAAGCCATGTGGCTCGTGATATCTAGGATCACAAGGTTTTATTCGTGTATATTTTATATTTTTCATTAAAGATCACATTCGGTGAAACTAGGGTTTTTACAAACCCTAATTCAGTGAACAAAAACTATGGTTTACAGTACACGACTTCAAAGAAGATACTAGGAGGGTTGCTGTTTTGAGAAGTCGTTTATAGCAGCAGGTAGATGGTTTATGGTCGCTTAATAATAATATTTTTGTGGTGCATTGAAGATGTTCGTTCATTGGAGATGATCATATCTCGATTGTAGCAGGTAGATTTTCTGTCTTGACCATCAGAATCAACAACAACAGCAAATCAGTTATTCAAGGTGTATGTTTAAATGTTTATCTTGAAGTGTTGATTTGTGTTTGTCTTGATGCTCTTAAACAATAAACCAAAAACCTAAAAGTTTTGGTTAATACTGCTATCATCGCAACAAAGTTTATTGTTTGGGTATTTAAGGTCTGCTGGTGTTCGAACCTTGTTCAAGATGATACTAATGAATCTGGTCGTGATGGTGGTGATGCTTATATCATCATGATAATATTAGCAGTCTGAGTTATGATTCATGGATTGGGAATGGGTTTTGTGATGATGAGAAAATCCTAATTTTAGGTATTGTACTGTGTTCCTATATTCTTAATGCTACTAATAAAGTGTATACATATCTACTGGTGGGTTGGTATGTTTTCTGATGTGTATTTTAAAGAGAAGATGCAGCACGTAGCGATAAGAAAAAGAAATAATAGGTATGTATATGGTGTGGTGATCACGGGTTTAATCTTGGAATCTGTTTTGATTTTAGTACAACAGATATTGTAAAACGAATTGGAGTTGAAACCCCTAACTTTTAGGGTTTAAGTTTAATCTGTTTTAGGCTTTGATTCGCAGAATGAAGAGAGGCAATTATGAAAGAATTGGTAACTGCTTATTTTTGAGTATACAATGATATGGCAATTGGGCCTGGTATCTGTTTTGAATCTGGTTATATCACCTTTCTGGTAGGTAGTGACTTAACAATATAATGTGGGCTGAAAGTATGGTCTGGTGCTATCAATGGAAGAATAGTACTGCCAGGTTACATGTTGCTATTGCTCATATTTATTTATATTGCCAGACTATATTTACTACTGTTTGTATTCAAAAGCTTTTTATACTGCCAGGTTTGTTTTATGAGTGTTACTACTTCCAGGGTAAATGGAGTTAGTTAATACTGTTGGCTTTGTTGGATGTTTGTACTGCTAGCGTATACCAGTTAATACTGCTAGGCTTCTTTTGGTAGTTAATACTGCTTGGGATTGAATGGTTTATGCTACTAGTAGTATCAGATATCAGATGACACACACATGGTTTGGATCTTGGACAAAACAAAAAAACCAAGTTTGATTGTTTTTGGTTTTACCGTTTGGAATAGTTTATATTTTAAATGTTCTTAAAAGTTTAAAGGCTCGTATTTATAGGAAGAATTGATTACGAAGATGGTTATTTATCACTTATTTGACGGTGAAGTGGAATTACTTAGGTTTGTGTTCTTATCATATCTTAAACGGCTCACAACGTTTAGAGATAACTTGTTCGTGCTTAGAAACGATGTGACGAAGACTTGTCAAAAGCTCACATTTGCTATCACTTTGGTTATGTGTCTCATAAAAAGATGAGGATTTTTATCAAGAGATCACGATCTACTTATATTTTACAGATTTATTTATAAGTTTGACGTCACGTGGATAGTACAAGATATAATACACAAGTTTTGGGTTATTCTACTTCAGCATCAAGTTGGTTATACTTAGTTTTTCTTCATCAGTAATCATTACATAGAGCCTACAGAATTGAAGATTCAAGAAATGGTTAACATATGGGTTTCAGGGGAAGCTTAATGTTAAAATGTTTAACCATTTATATGCTACATGAGGTAAAGGTTTTTACTACTGTAAGTCATTATTACTACTGCTAGTTTAAGTTTCTACTGCTCAAGTTCATTTATCCTAAGGCGTGTCATGGAGGGTAATTTGAGTTATTGAAAGGCTGGATTAGAAGTGTGATAGTGGTTTGTGGTTGTCGAAATCAAAGTTGCATACTTTAGTCCCATATTTGATAATGACAAAAAGAGGAAGAATGCGTTACAAAGATGATTTGCAACTTGTAGATCCTTGGTGGTATAGTTTTATTCTTTCATATATATTAGCTTCAGGGGAAGAAGCTCGCGCTTATTTTGGTTTTGTCATTATCAACTAGGGGAAGATTGTTGGGAATTATATTTGAGTTGATAAGACAAAACATATGAAAGATGAAGGACTTAAAAGACAAAGGAAGAATTCTTCAAAAGATGGAAGATTTTGAAGATACTAGAAGATCTCCTTAAAAAGATAAAGATAACAAAAGATATTCCTAAATGTTTAAAAGATTTATTTATCTAATGTTTATCTTCCTTTGTAAGTCTCGGATTCCTTATGTTATAAAAGGAGGTTCCAGGCGTGTAGTTTAAAAGTACACAGAAAAACGTGTGTGTGTATCTCAAGGGAAAATGTAGACGTCTAGTGTTTAGTGTTTAGCCTCAAGGTCAAGGTAACTTGATCCTGTTACAGTTCATTGATGTAACCGTATTATTTTGATCAAATAATATTGCGGCTTGGAGTGTTATATGGTAAAACCTTGTTCATAACATTGTTCTTTATGTTTTAATTCCACTGTGCAAAATATGTTATCAATGTTATTAATCCTAGATATAACTTCTAAACAAACTTGAGCTAAACGATTCTTAACAGCAACACAATCATAGTAAAGATGCGGACCACCACAAGTCACACAAGTTTCTTCTATAGCTTTAACGGGAGTGGGCCACAATCAGTAGTTACAGTGATGTCTTGTTTTGTAAGGTAGTATTTAGCCTAGAACGGCAGAAGGTCTCTAGAGCGGGTATCTCGTTAGATACGGAGCAGTAACCCGTCTACAGCCATGTCATCTGGATGACCTAGATAGTGTCTATGACTGAATAATTGAAGAATCAACAGAAGAACCCGTCTTCCAGCCAACGCACTTGTAAGCATCTCACCCACTAAACATACAAACACAAACCCCAACAAAACACCGTGTTATGTTGGAATCCTCATCACGAAACAACAACATCGTCGCTGTAATCCACTCTTCCTACGACCCATTTCCCCCATTATCACAATTATAGTCAAAAGCATTGAGGACGATCGGTTCAAAAGATTCACCATCGGCGTCCTCTATGCATCATTTAGAGGAATCTGGATTGGAATGCATCAACGCTTGTAAAATGTTCAATTGATGCCATATCCGAAAAAACCATGATGTGGGCATTACAGTGGGTGTTCTTTATATAACGGTTACATGCCTCACTAAACGTTTCACAACCTATGCTGAAAATTCGTTGATTGTCATTTCTTGAGATTGTAGGTTTCGAATGAGGAAAGGAAAATAATTTACAACAACTTAGAAACGAGTTCTTCCATGTATGGAATCTAGAACGAGGGGGTTTTTTTCAAGCCAAATCCTGGGCTTCTTTGCTCACCCTCATCCTCAAGATGAAATGGGAATAGAAAAGAAATAGAAGAAAAGCAGTTAACTTGATTGCGTCAGTAGGAACATTCTTGTACTTAAGCATCGAAGTGAGCTTATTAAACCAACGAATATGAGCGTGGGGATCGTCCCTCTCAAAACCATGAAATTGATTCGAAGAAACGAGTTGAAGTAAACCGACTTTCAACTCAAAATTATCGGCAAGAATGGTCGGTAAAACAATAGCATCTCCGTAACCCTCGGTGGGTGCTTGGAGTAGCTCGGACATAGTACGCGTTACGCATAGTGGTCAACGGGAGTCTTATAATAGTGGAAGCGGGTTAGAATATTTTGCTTGGAACGTCTATGATTACGTCGCTTTGGAATCGTGAAAGATTAAACAATTAAATTTGATGATGAGCGGGTGCGGATGCACCTAAAAAATAAAATAAGAGAAATAAATCTAGAAAAATATTTTTGTAATCGAAAGTGAAAGGTGCACGGTAGCTCTCTAGAATACGCACAAAGAAGCGGAGGAACGGGTAAGCGCGAAGCGTTTTAAAAACCTTTTCCTTTCTGGTCGAAGTTCGTTTGGATAACCCTCCATACCTCTCGTATTGTTTGTTATCTAAAGCGTGATGCCATATTTAACAATTGACAACACGGGTTCTTTTGTGGTGTTTATTTTTATTTTATTTTTTTGGTATTTTAAATACTTTAGGAAAAGTATTATTGGTGTTTTAATAAACCCACAAAAATAAATCGAGAAAAATAAAATATTTTTGATTTTTTTTAGTTTTATATAAAAGAAAATAAAAATAATAAAGAAATGTAAAATTTATATAAAACGATAACTTCACAGGGAAGGGTCTTCAATGCACTAATCTTCAAACTTCAATGAGATAATCATTTCACACTTCCCCGGCAGCGGCACCAAAAATTGGTTCTCTCGTTTTATTGTATAATATATATAGTATAAGCAAATCGGCAAATTACTCTTAGGGAAGAGTAATAAGCTAATCACTAATAAAATATATTTTGGGAAAGTATTGATGAGAAAATTACCCTTAGGAAAGGATAAAGTTCAAATTGTTTCTGAGTCGTTTTCCCAACGAAGCGTGAATATTGAAAATCTTGTTTCGGTTCGTGATCGGGTGCTTGAATAATCAAAATTTTGGATTTTGGTTTCTAAATCTGTAACACCCCCAAAAATATGACAACGCAGCGGAATACCACATGGGGTGCTACTTCATAATACACAGCGCTAGATACAAGAGAACGACCTCTAAATGTGTCGTTTGTAAAACAATCTCGTTGATTTTCTGAAATCAAAATAATAGTTGTCCCATAATTGCATCACCATGAAAAACTTGAATGTAAAGACTCCAATGCACATCAAATAATTTAAGCATCTAATTCACCTGAGAAAAACATGCTTAAAAGTGTCAACATTAAAGTTGGTGAGTTCATAGATTAGTTTAAATATGAATGTATAGTTTCAACTGAATTAGTTGTCAATTGTATATCACAGTACCATGTAAAAAATCACAAAGATTTATTATAAAGAATGCAGACACATTTTATGGACCCAAAGTACCAATTTCTTATCCCAAAGATTTATAAAGAATGCTATGACCAAATTTAATGTCACCAATATGTTTTAGTATTTGTATTTGTTGGGGGCCCGGTAGTCCAACTGGATCCGACATGTTATAACGTTCAGTTCCCATTGATAGGTAGTCACCGAACGGGGGTTGTCAATCCGAATGATCTATTTTATATCATTTGCTTGGACATCACGCTTATAAATGTTCATTATACCGTGCGTTAAGCTAATCACCGCGAAACAGGGATTTCCCACACCCGAATCAGATCTATTTCATTAACATTCGCGATCACCCTCCAAGTGTTTTACAGTTCATGACGCTGTGACGTAGATGTATGTTCATGGGTGTTCCCTCCAAGAACACCCGGGCAGTAATGATTGTTGGCCCCGCAGGCGCCAATCAAATCGTAATCCGACATGGTATAACGTTCGTTCCCAGTGATAGCTAGTCACCCGAACGGGGATTGTCAATCCCAAATAGATCTATCTTATAACATTCGCGCTTACCCTCCGAGTAATTAACAGTTCATGCAACTTAAGCTAATCCATAATCATTTCAAAAGTAAAGTATGCATTCGTGACCAAAAATGAAGTCAAGTAATGTATCCCATAGCGAGCTATGTAAATGAGTATGTAAACCAATTTGTAAACAATCCTGTAAATGCATTTGTAAACAAGCATGTTCTCACCCCAAAAATATATGTAAAACCAGTAAAACATGGGGCTATAAACTCACCTTGATCAAAGACCACGATCAAATAATCCAAATAAATCACAACCGAATCTGCAACGATCTCGGCCACGACCTATAATTATGTCGCTCTATTATAATACACGTATTAAATACGATCAACGATGCGTACATCGTAACGACGAAATCATACATATTTTAATATGTATACATACATATATACATGTGATGAGAAATCCACTTGCGCGTCTTTAAACCTTAACCCTTAGTATATTATATGAATATATACTATTTTCCGTCCAATCATAGCTTATGTCGAATATTTACCGAAAGTTACTATTTTTAGACCTTCCGTTTTTAGAACCGAACAGTGGTCTTAAATATAATTAATTGAAATAATAGATCAACCGACCTTTAGTTTTGACCCGCTATGTCTTAATTTTAAAACTGACAATCCTCGCGGCAAAGTAAAACGTCATTACGAACAACTTTCGTGTTTCGCCGGAAGGCTGAAACGGACTCGAAAGTGCTCAAATCCTTTAATTAATAAACCTGTCAGATTTAATATATATTAAAAATAACCTATTTTTCTACTAAAGTGTATATTCCGATTTCACTCCAGTTTCTTCGTTATTGGGAGTTAAAAGTCCCGTTTTATATCAAAACGTCCGTCAAAATATAATTTGTTATATTTTGTAAACCAAAGTCTGACTTTTCAAAGTCTCGAATCCCGAATCTCATGTTCCGTTTTCTGCTCACAATTATCCGTTATAAAAACGCGCCAAAGTCCGTTTTTAGCTCAAAACTCATCTAAAATACATTTAATATTGCTTATACATTAATATCAATCCCGTTTTAATATTAATAACATATTATACTTAGACGTCGCAAGTCTCATTAGATTTTCATCACATATACTTTAAATCGATAATAAATGAAACAATTAATATATTTATGGTGCAAAACAAAACGCACCCTTTTGTGTCTGATTATCAAACCAAACAATCCCCCGGCTGTCCCGGCTGTTTGACAGCCAACCCGACACACCCTCGGCTGGTTTCCACAGCCAAACGCACCCTTTTGTGGTGTTAACCACAGAAACAAACACCCCTTGGTGTTGTACGCATAACCAAACGCACCCTGGCCGTGTAACAAACAAACCAACGCAGCCTATGGCTGTTTTTAATACCAGAGGCACCCTTTTCTTGTTAATAACCAAAAACAAACACCCCTAGCTGCTGTCCATTAAACCAAACGCCCTCTTTTTGTGTTTCTACACAACCAAACACACCCTAATGGTGGCTACCCCAACAAAACGCCCCCTTTTTCTATAAACCATACGCACCCCTTTTTGGTGAAACCCCAGTCAACAAACACCCCTTTATGGTGGTGGCTGCCACCCACCGCATCCCATGGTGGTGGCTGCCACCCCCAAACGAACACCCCCTTGGCTGTAACCCCAAAACGCACCCTTTTTGTGGTGTTATAATAAACCACAACGCACCCTACTCGATGAAAACACAAACCCAACGCACTCTACCCGGCTGTGAACCCACCCCGAACGCACCCCATGGGTCGTTAACTGCCAAACGCACCCTTTTGGTGCAACACACACCGAACGCACCAACGGTGGTGGCTGACCACCGAAACAAACACCAACGCACCCTTGCTGCTAAACTCTGACCCAAACGCACCCACTGTGGAGAATGAAACCACCCGCACCCTTGGCGTTGAATACAACAAACAAACGCACCCGCTGCGTTTTTCTGTCAAACCAAACCAACCGCACCCGCCGCGGTGCAAAAACCAAACGCACCCGCGGCTGTGACAATCCAAACGCACCCCCGGCTGGTGGTTTATAAAACCACACGGACCCTTTTTGGGTGGTGGCCGCCACCCACACGCACCCTGCGTGGTGGCTGTCACCCCCCTGGCTGCTACGACGAACCAAACGCACCCTTGTGGTGCTATCGACACACCACGCACCCTCGTGGTGGTGGTGATGACGGTATGGTGATGATGATGATGAAACGATGATGATGATGACGGTGAGGATGGTGGCGGAGTGACGGCGATGGTGGTGTTGGTTGCGGTGGGACAGCAGCCGGAGGGGAGAAAAAGGCGAGTGGAGGAGAGTGAGTATGATGAACGGATAGATCGGGTGACGGGGACCCTTTTTGGTGTTGGCCGGAAAAGCCCGCCGGAAAACTTTTCCGACGGCGGCGCGGCAACAGTGGTGGCCGGCGGCGGCAGGAGCTCGCCGGAAATAATGGAGGGGAGGGAGAGAGTTATGAAGATGTGTGTGTCAACTCGAATATTCGCGTTTTCATCTGGCATAATGGGTGGTCCATCGACTCCTGGTGAACCAATGTCTGACCCATCCTCAAATGGACTGGACACTGCCGTGTAGGTGACCGTGGAATCTTCCGAATCTGACATAACTGTATCTGAAAATCCAAAATAACTTATATTAGTATTTAATATAAGACTCTTATAGTAATATACATTTATATCATAACATGTATATCAATCATGAATATCAATCATGCATGCATCTAGCCTAACCGACTAATGCACAAGTAGTGTATGTATGTATGTATGCATGTATGTCCCGTGAAAAACCCCTTTTGTATATAAGCAATGTTTGAAAACGGTTATAGTCCAGCAAAAACATTTTGACCTGGTTCTCTATAACCTTGGCTCTTGATACCAATCTGTAACACCCCCAAAATGGCTCGCAGCGGAATAAGGGTCCGGGGCATGTCACATCTTAGATCAATAACACAAGATATATATAGAACGACCATTAAAAGTCGTTTAAAACTGATACATTGGATTTAACAAACATTTGTTACAAAAAGCCCGAAGCTTAACTTCTTCATTGTCCATATTACAAAGATACTAGTTCATAATACATGATTCCCAAAATATAATGCAACCATATCTTTAAGCATGTCATCCCAAAATACAAAATCACCAATGTATCGCTTGCACCTTGTGCTTACTGACCTCCTGAAAAACATTGCTTTAAAACGTCAACAATAATGTTGGTGAATTCATAGGTTTGATAAATCGTATAAAGTTGGACCACAAGATTTCCCAAGTGTATGATAATGCAACAGATGCAGAAATCATATAAATGTAATTACGTTGCTCTAAGCTCATGACACTGAAGCTCGACATAAATATATGGCAATATATAATTGCCCACATTGCCCGTATTGATGTTCTAACCCGCAACATCCCTAATCCGACATGGTATACGTTCGTTTGCCTAGTGATAGCTAATCACCCGAACGGGGTTGTCAAACCCAATAGATCTATTCATAACACTCGCGCTCACAGTCCAGTAATTGACAGTTCATGATAATGGGCTCAGATTGGGTTATCGCTACTTAGGCAACACGTAATCATAATATAAAAGTATCCACTTGTGTCCAGTTATAAAACAATGCATGTTTTCCACCCCAAAACTTATAAAACAAAACCATGTAAAATGTGGGGCTATGAACTCACCTTGAGTTACTGATAATCCAAATATCACAGATAACGCGTCACGTAAATGATCGAATGCAACCTAAATGAACATAGGTCGTATAAGCACTAATCGCTTTGATTAACTAACATCATATACAAGTCTATGTTAGTTACATCATACTATCGTTCGGGCTATCATAATTTAAGAGGTCATGTAGTGACGTATGAGGAGCTAGGACACTTTAAATCGTAAATCCAACAACTCGTCGATACGCCACCCCGAAGAGGCCTCATTATGAAACTCCCTAGTAATATAGTACTTTGATAACCACATATAATTCTATATAGCTTCATCACCGTCTATTTGTAATTTAGAAATCGTTGTTATAGAGTGAAAACGTTTATAATTACAGTTTTAGTAAAACTGGCATAACTTTCGCGTTTTAAGCCCGATTTTGACGTTTCTTATGCCCACGCTTTCGTATAAGGACGAGTTATCATAATTTGACATTTTCAAAATTTGGACCTACTGGTGAATAGTAAGTTTTACTGTTCGCACCAGATCCTAAATTTATTTATATAGTTTTTGTTATCATAAAACCCGTAAATGTCGTATTTTCTTCGTTATAGCTCCGTTTTTAGCGATTATTTCGAGCACGTTCTTGTAATTGAAATTTCTATTGATTTATGAGGTTTACAAAAATAAAAGTTTCTGTCATGAATAGTAACTTTTATAAAAGTATTTATTGTCGTAAACTCGCGAAATTCATAACTCTTTCGTTATTAATTGAAAAATTACGATTCTTATCATTTTGAAATCCTAAAAATATGTACAATCTGTGAAAAATACTAAACTTTCTGTTTTAGAAGTATTTTATAACTTGCTTTTATAAAGTTTATTTTATAAAACCGGTATTAACGTAAATCGTATTTTTATCGTATCTTTTTCGTTATTAATCCGTTTTTCGAGTTTCTTACCTTTTTAGAATCGTCATGAGGTGTAATATCTTTATAAAATATCAAACCCACTGTCTTGGATTCGAAACCAAACAGCCCTTTTGAAATCCATTTGTATACTTATTTATATAAATTGTTTTATATACTTTGTAACCAAGTAAATTACCACAACCTTTTATAGCTTTATTTACTATATGTGTTACATATAATAATGTCCATAATTTGTCCATGAGTCCATATTATCAATTCCTTAATATCTCCTTTAAATCACAACTTATTATGTCACTTTTAATTACAAGTTTAAAAGAAAACCCTAATTTAACAAGTTTGTCCATAAACTTTTATACATGAACCAAGAGTGTACAAGTCTTATACTTCCATCATAACCTTATTTTAGCATCCATATAACATAAATAAAAGTCCATGAACAAGATTATCAAGTCATTTACCATACTTTTACTTGAAACTTATTAAGTGAACTTTTAAAACCCTAATTTGTATATATCCATTTTTATGCTTAAACCAACATGGTACAACACTTCTATGTCCATTTTAACATGATATTACCAACAACATATCATATGTAAAAGTGTACAAATCCATGATTACATGTAAAAATTTATTTCACATGATTAAAAGCATCCTAATGGTGATTTTGCTATAAAGAACTAACATATGAATAAAAACTCATGAAATGAAAAGATAAAGGCTTTTAGATGACCTTATGATGAATGATGATGATGAGAAATATGTGCTAAACCCTTGTTTAGACTTTAAACCCAAGCTAGCAAGAATGAAAACCCTAGATTAGTTTGAAAAACCTAATCTTTCTTTCTTTGCTTCAATACTTGTAAATGGTTAACCAATACTTCGAAACAACTTGAGGTATCTTAGATATGATGTAGGTATGTATTAAAATGTGTTAGAAAATTTTGTATGGATTATTTAAAGGGGTGGGTTTGAGCCGTGGGTATGTAAGGGTAAAAAGGGAGTGATTATTTGATTTTTACCATAAGGAAATGGATATGTGTGTTAATACTTGAAATGTATAAGTCTTGTATATGTAAGATTAGTCAAGGAGACACCATGAGTGTCTTAAGGAGTCCTTGGTCTTGGTATTTGGTCAAGGTTTGAAGAAATTGGATAGATGTTCCCTAATAGTTGAGGTTATCCCATGAAAACTAGGAGGGATGTTTTCTTATGATATTTTCTTGTATCCTTTGCTACAAATCCGGCCCTATAGAGATAAATATGATATATTTTTGTGATTTTTATGTATTGGGTATAAAAGTGGGTATTTGTTGAAGCGTAGAAAAGTTTTGGTGGTTCCGGGTATGCCTAAACGTATTTTATCGCGAAACGAAATCAATTTACGCAACCAATAAAAATACAATGAACAAAGTTAATAATTATCATCAAAATAATTACTTAACACTTGCTTGATGTAAACATTTAATTGTTTGATGCCCGTTTACATTGAACGATAATTTTTAGCGTACGCGATTTAACTTAACGTTTACGATTTAAAGCAAACGCGCATAATACTAAAATACTTAGTGAATTTATTGACGACGTCAATGACCCTAAAACACGGGGTGTTATAAATACTTAGCCTAATGAATTAAGATCGGCACTTTAACAAGTCACATAGACTGGCAACAATCTCAATTCTAATAAATCGAACTTCGCATATTTAAAATCATTTATGGGAACTTGCAAAGTCTTGACTTTTTCAAGCTAGACTTGCGTTTTATAGCTTCTTGTATAAGAGATTAGCAAAAATCAATCTATTTATAGTTAAGGGGAAATCTAAGAAATAAAATCGGTCGGGTCAAAATTTACTTTGTATTCTCACCAACGGAAAGCCTACATTCGTGTCAACTATTTTCTATTTATTCAACTAACTATTTATATTTTTCAATATTTTTTTTTTGTGAAAAATAAACTAGATATTAAGACTTAAAAATTTAAATTCTTTATGGGAAAACGGGGTACGTGAGAACAACGGGCAAAGGTGTAGATAAGATCATATCGAAGATATACTACCCCATACTAAAATTAAATATTGTCCTCAATGTTTCCTAATCTAAGGCTTATAACCCCATACTAGAACTCAAAAAGTCGAATGCATGTTCCAAGCATGAAGAAAGTATCACAAAAATCTTAAGCCATTTATTAAGTGTGCTAAAAGATAAATGTTAGTCGATAATAATCTTAGGATATCGGATTTCCCCAAACTAATGGCAAGCAAAGGCTAGGAAGCTCGAGTGGACCGGGACAAAACACCGAACACGAGAGTCTTCAGAAAATTTTGGGTCAATCCTGCAATCAATCATAAGCACAAACAACAAGAATCGGAAGAGTACAAGCCTCCTCACATCACAATAGAAATAAGAAAGAAGATAGAAGGATAAGCATGGGGTGCCTCCCACGAAGCGCTTTGTTTTTGGTAACCGAGTCACATAGCTTGACTCGATCCCCGAATTCATTTGTCCTTGGGGAAAGTGTGGAGATCCTGGACTACCTTGGGTGGTAAGTCTCCTCCGAAGTAATGCTTCACACGATGACCATTCACCTTAAAGTTTGGACCATCGGGTTGAGATAACTCGATGGTTCCGTATGGAAAAACTTTGGTGATGGTGAAAGGTCCTGACCAACGAGTTTTAAGCTTTCCCGAGAATATCTTTAGACGAGAGTTGAAGAGTAAAACTCGATCACCAACATTGAAAATGCGGTTTTTGATCTTTGAGTCGTGAAGCTTCTTCGTCCTCTCTTTATATATCAAAGAATTCTCGTAAGCTTGATCACGAAGCTCATTAAGTTCATTAAGTTGAAGCTTCCGGTGATCACCCGCGGTTTTAAGATCGAAATTAGCATGTTTCAAAGCCCAATATGCTTTATGCTCTAACTCGATAGGTAAATGGCAAGACTTTCCGTACACTAACTTGTAAGGCGTACAACCAATCGGTGTCTTAAAAGCAGTACGAAATGCCCATAAAGCGTCATCTAGTTTGTCGGACCATGAGGCACGGTTTTCTCTAACCGTCCTTTCTAGAATACGTTTCAAACCGCGATTGGACACCTCCACTTGATGCTGTCTTGGGTGATAAGCAGGTAGCCTAGTCGATGTGTGACTCCATATTAGACATTACGTATGCAAACTGATCACTTACCAAAATATCGGTCCCACGATCGCTTATTATAGTCTAGTGTTCCAAATCGGCAAAATGAGATTTTATAACTTTACTGCAACCCGAGCATCATTTGTGGGGAGCAGCCTTTGCTTCAACCATTTAGAAAGAATAATCAAAGCTACGTGGATGTATTTATTCCTCTTGATGTGAAATGGTCCCATAACGATAACCCCATACATCGAAGATTTCACAAACTTGGATAGCGTTTTGAGGCATTTCATCTCGTTGTGAAATTGTGCCTTGTCTTTGACACGTATCACAAGATTTGATCATCATATGGGCATCTCGATATATGGTAGGCCAAAAGAAACCGGCATCAAATACTTTTTGGGCGGTGAGATTGGCATTATGATGGCCCCCGGTGGGTCCTTCATGGCAAGCTTTGAGGATCTTAAGAGCTTCTTGCCCATGCACACACCGTTGAATGATTTGATCCGCACAAGTCCGAAAAAGATAAGGATCATCCCAGAAATAATGTTTAACGTCCTTAAAAAACTTCCTCTTTTGTTGAGTTAACATTCCTTTGATGATAAAATTCCCCGCATGGTAACTTTGCCTAGTCGCAACCATGGGGTAATTTTCACTAGAAATAACTTAAGAGGTTTCTAAGGAAAATGTTCATTTTATGTTCTTTTTTTTAAATATCCTTATTGAGGATTCTCAAGTCTACGATTAAATGGTCTCCGCACGGTTTCACTCATTTTTTATCATCGGATGGTGATATCCCTTTTTTTAAATTCTTATAGGAGAAGAAACCTACCGGAGCAAACCTACGGCTTTGCGTCTTGTTTGTTCTATAAGGTACTTTAAAGCGAGTGATCCGTATACACTGCTGCTTTTTGGATAGACAAGAATGGCAAAACTTTTCAATTCATACACAACGACAAGCATTCTTTTCCGTGGTTAGGTGTAATGATATGAGCCGTCAGTCATAGTCTTGCTAGCATAATGTATAGGCTTGAAAATGCGCATCTTTCGTTGACCAAGAACTGCACAACGCACGAAATCACTTGCATCTACACATTGGTTTCAAATGGTAAGTACCTATCGGGACAACTATAGTAGGAGGCTTCGAGTAAGTCTTCTTTTTAAGAGTCTGAAAAGCATCAATACAATCTTTAGAAAACACAAATGGTGTTTCCTTCTCAAGAAGGTGGGTCATTGGTCTAGTAATTTAGAAAAGTCTTGGATAAATCAGCGGTAAAAACCTGCATGTCTAAAGAAAAATCCTAACCTTTAAAATGTAGTCGGGTGAAGGGAGCTTAGCGATAACATCGACTTTAGCACGATCGACCTCAATTCCCGCCTTTGAAATTTTATGCCCTAACACAATTCCTTCTTTACACATAAAAAAAAAAAAAAAAGTGACCATCTCCCAATTAATGAACTAAATTCGTGTCCTTCTCACCGTTTTAGATCTTTTCTAAATTGGAGAGGCTGAATCGAAACTTCCCCAAAAACGGAGAAATCGTCCATAAAATATTCCATGGTCTTTTCGATCATAATCATGGAAATTTGCTATCATTCACGTTGAAAAGGACCTGGCATTACACAAGCCAAATGGCATGCGTCGGTACGCGAAAGTTCCATTCGGCATGTGAAAGTAGTTGCTCCTGGTCTTGGGGATTATTGTATTTTGAGTGATCCTGAATAAATCCGGCTAGGAAAACATAGAATCATCCAGCTAATCTTTCAATCATCTGATCCATAAACGGTAATGGAAAATGATCTTTTCGAGTCGCTTCATTTAATTTCCTATAGTCGATACAAACTCTCCATCCGGTAACTAAACGTGTCAAAATTAATTCATTCTCTTCATTAGCAACGACGGTTATTCCACCTTTCTTGGGAACACAATGCACTGGACTAACCCATGGGCTGTCAGAGATCGGGTAAATCATTCCGGCATCAAGAAGTTTTAGGACCTCTTTTTTTATTATTACCCATGAATTTTTGGTTAACCGGTCTTTTGACTCTGATCTGTAGGTTGGTTATATCTTCTAATTTTTGTGGTACAAAAAACGAGGGTCGATACCCTTGATGTCGGTGATTTTCCAAGCAATGGCCCTTTTGTGAGATTTGAGCACTTTTAAAAGAGCATCTTTTTCATCATTTTTTAAACCTTTTGCAATAATAACTGGTAACTTATCATTTTCTTCCAAGAAAGCATATTCTAAGTGAGACGGCAAATCTTTTAACTCTAATTCCGGAGGCTCTTCAATTAAAGATTTTGCCTCGGTCATTTCACTTTGTTTAAGGTCCATCGGAGGAAGTTGAAACGGGTCATTATTTATAAATAAAAAAAAAATTTTTTCATCAACAAATATCTTCCTCCGGATTGCAATCGGCATAATCAATTTCCGGTGAAATCGAATCATCCTTAAGATAAGCTTCAATTTCTTCCAAAATGAATTCGGAAGTAAATGGCTCAGACATCGGGGTGGGATTGCCACCCGAAGAATTAGGAAATCCTAGCAATTCCGGAGCATACTCCTCACAAATTGCATCAATGATGTCAATTCGGTTTACCGAGTTGTCATTTGTAGAGGAGTATCTCGTGGTTTGATCTAGATTAAAAGTGACGGCTTCGTTATCAACCCGAAGGGTTATTTCCTCTCCATAAACATCTATTAAAGCACGACCGGTCCTTAGAAAGGATCTCCCAAGTATGAGAGGTACTCGAGGATCAGCTTCGAAATCGACAACAACAAAGTCGGTAGGAAAATGAAATTTCCCAACTTTGACAAAAACATCTTCGGCGAGTCCTTTAGGATAAGTAATTGATCGGTCTGCTAACTCTAAAGTCATCCGAGTGGTGTAGTTCATGTAGAGAAAGCTTTTTCAGATGAAAAGAGGCTTAAGATTTATCTCGCACCAAGAATCGGCCAAGGCGTGGCATTACTCTATTCCTGGAAAGTAATGGAATAAAGAAACTTGTCGGGGTATCTCCATGCTTTTTGGGAAGCTTTTTGAGATGCAAATCGCCGTAGCATTCTCGTTCAATGGAATCTTAGCTATACTCAAGCAAATTTTCATTATCATGAGCAAACTTTTAATCGTAGAGCAAATCTTGGCATCACAAAGTAAAGCATCCGCGAAAACTAATGTCAAAGGCCAATATTTGAAAAGATTTTGTGACAGATCTTCTCCATTTGATTCGAAGCTTTGTCACGGGACTTTTGATTATCACGTCATGAAGGGTATGAAATATGGCTTAGGTAAACTCTTCAGAATATCAGATTCCAAAATGGGAGTAGTTTTAGGTAAACTCATCGGAACATCGGGTTCCAGAATAGAAATTAGGATAACCGGAGGTGGGATTTGAGCGGTACTTCCTTGAAAATTTGTTTGCTCTTTATCCGTTGTTTCCTCGATTTCTCGTTTCACTACCTTTGTAGGAGAAGGATTAGTAGGAATCGAGGGTCCCTCATAAGTAACACCACTTCGAGTAGTGATTGCTTTCATCTCACCCTTCGGGTTTGGAATGGTGTTACTCGGAAGAGTGCCCGAAGTTGAGGCTTGGTTTTGAAACAATCCACAAATCATGTTTTGCAAATTATTTTGAAAAGTGGTTTGTTGATTCATCATGATGGCTTGTTGAGATTTTATCGTGTTCTGAATTTCATTCTTAAGGTCTCCTTTCAACGAGTTGATTTGACTTTGCATGTTCCTTAACATCTGATCATTATTCCTTTTGTTAACTTAATAATCATTGAAATCTCTTGTTGAACATGATTATTAGGCACTTGAAAAGTTAGTTTTGAAATCCTTGGTTCATTGATTATTTAAAGCATGAGTATTTGATCTTTAAAAACCTTGATTTCCTGAAAATTATCTCCCCCGATTAAAGTTATTCCTTGTACATGATTCTGAATAAACCTATTTTGGCCTTGTTTCGCCGAAGCAAACTGGGGTGCCATTTGGATTACTAAACACCCCCCCAATCGGTTGAAGGGTTAGCTGATATAAGTACCGTACGTCGCAAAACACTAGCCTGATTGTTGTCGGTAGCCGGACAATTTATACCAAGAATGAGCACCACCACAAGTGACACAAGATTCCTCAACCGCTTTAACCGGAGCGGGAGTGACAACTTTTAGAACAATCCTTCGATTTTAAACGGTCGAAGTTGATCCGCAAAGCTTTATCAATTCTCTTATCCGTTTTACTAGACAGTAGCATTCGCCTAGAAGCATTTGGTTTATTTCGTTGGATACGTACTTTTGATTTGTTTCTCAATTATGTTTAAAGCCCTCTCTAGTCGTTTTACTCTAAAGATTTCACCGCAGCGCATTTAAAGGTGTCTTGTTTCATTGTCGTTTAACCATTGCTTTAAATGTATCAAACTTGTTTAACTACGTAATCCGATGATGAGGGCAAGCCTAAGCAACTCCTTAAATCCTCCCAAGCTTCACTAAAAAGTTTCCTCGATTTTTTGTGTAAAATGAGAAATTTATTATTTAAGGAGTGGGTTTTGAGGGAGGGCAAAATTGGTTAACGAACGTGGTAAAACGAGATCTTCCCAAGTCCAGGATTGAATTTGGTGGTTCTTATCTTCGTCTACCAAGTTTTAGCGGCTCCTCTGAGCGAATATGGAAACATCATAAGCTTATATCCATCGTTAGGCACATCCTAAATCGTAATGTCGATGTTATCCTTTTGGAAACCTATTAATTGAGCATGAGGATTATGTTTTCACGACCGTTCAAAGGGTTTGCTTGAGCAACTGAAGCATATTCGTCTTATCATCAAAAATGATCGGCATTGATTTTGGTAAAACAATAGCTTCTCCGTACTTCGTAGGGGCACGGTGTAGCTCACCATGGTACGTTTGCTATAGGTGAAGAAAATAGTTTGAATCTCGGGATCGACTATGTTAGAACTTGTCTTCTCCGATGTCTTGGAATTGTGTCGTTTGATTAGGATAATCTTGAACGGTCTAGTGCGCTTGACTATTGAAATAAAAATAGGAAAAATAGATAAATATTTTTGGATTTTCTAAAAGTTTATTCACATCAATTTTTAAAGGGACAACGAGAATGATAACTTGAACAAATAATCAATTACTTCACGGTAGCTCTTATAAAATTTACTTTTTTAAGGTGAGCGTATCTCGTAAGTGACTCAAATGGTAAGTTTTTAAATCTTAAATTCGAGTTGGGAAACTTATTATGATAATCACCTCAATGAAGGTATTATTTGTGGTGTTCTTTTACCAATTTGTTTATTTTTTATATTGTGAAAGGAAAATTTTTTCTTTTTTTGTTTTAATCTTCTACTTATACTAAAAAGAAAAGAAAATTATTTTTTTACTTTTTATTTTATATATATATATTTTTTTTTTGATTTTCTCAAAAACGTAACTTTCGAAAACGAAAGGTTCTCCAAAACACGATCAGCAAACTTCAAACGATAGAATCTTAATCACAAATCCCCGGCAACGGCGCCAAAAACTTGATACACGTAAAATATATACTATATATATATATGGAAAATTTACTAATACCCTGGGATAAAGGTAAAAGGAAATTCTTCAAAATATATATAATATAATATAATACGTATCTTAACCGGGAAGTATGATTCCCCGGGTCGTTTTCCCAACGATTTGTGAAATTGAGACTTACGTTTGATGCTTGGACTTGATTTGAATGGGAAAACAATAGTTGATTTGATTATTACTTTTACATTAATATTTAGCAAGCTTTACTATTAAGCATGAAAACAAATAACGGGAATTTATAAATTTTATACATAAAACGGCAATAACGGAATCCTTAACGGCAGCTACAAACCTAAATTATAAAATTAAACCTAAAAATTGAGTTTTTCTTTTTAAATGGACGTAAATTGACTAAAGTAAGTTTAAGAAACTAGAACACATAAAACAGAGTAAAATGAACGTTAAACACGAAAAATGAAAACGATACGGAATCTCGTTCTTTAGAAAACGAAATTTTGCAATTTAAACCCTACGAAAGCAAAACTAATTTTCCTATGAACTTTAGGATAAAAGAAAATTTTCTAAAAAAGATTTATATTTTTTGATTAATTTTCTATTTTTTATGACTTTTTAAAGTTTTTAATGAAAATAAATAATTAAAAATACTAAATTAACTCTAAAAATTCTAGAAAAATGACAAAAAATAGCTTGAACTATCTAAATCCTAGGAAAATAAGCCGAGATTGAAGCTATAAATAAGCCACGAAATAAGCTTAACAGCTTATTGGGCTTATAAAGCCAAAATGAATATAAAGAATTTATTGTGCAAGTAATGGTTGGATGAGCTATTGAAGCAAACTGGTAAGACGTGTGTATTGTGTGGGTGAGGTCGTGGGTTCGAGTCTGGCAACACCCTTTTTGCACCTTTTTTTAAAAAAAACCAAAAGCTCAAACCTATTAAGCACATAACTCTAAGTACTTTTAATAAAAGAAGTGTAAGCTGAAAGTGAGAAATAAGCTTTCAAAAGCTGTTTGAATAAGCTGACCACATAAAGTGGTACTTTGAGAGCTTAAAAGCTTGTTTTTACTAAATCACTTGCACACACTTCAATTTAAGCTCAAATGCAAAATCAAAAACTGTTCCTAGAAGCTAATAATATCTATAATCTAAAAATGAAAAGCTAATTAAACTTTAAACACTAAAAGCTATCTGAATTTATAGATCAAGACCAGCAATTAGAAAAGCAAACTAAAATCAAAATTTACTTAAGCTAGAAATAAGCTATTAATGAACCTGAGCTTTTGCAAACTTAACAATCAGCTTATAGACTATAAATTCTAATTATAAAATCAACTACTACAAGCTAAAAATCAAAATTTAAAAAGCCACTTTTTCTTACTACTGTTTTTGGCTTTTTGGTCCTTTATGAATTTTAAAGGATAACTTAAAATAAGTATTTAAGGAGGATTGCAAAACAAGTTTAATTCTAAATTAAGCTATATGTTAATCTAATTTCCGCTACTGAATTAAGACTCTAAATCCAATAAAGTAGCTTAAAAGAAACTCAAAAGACAGCAGTACTAACTGCTGTCTACCTACTGATGTACTTTGACAAAAAGTGCTAAAACAAGAATACAGGTAACCTTAGTGGTTTTCCTGCACAACACACTCTATTTGAGTGTGTTAAATCACAAGAAACATAACAGCTAAAGAGGCTTGGATCAAAAATTTAGAAGCAAAGAATATTGAAAAAAGTACCCTAGTTGCAAGACACAATAGTTATTAGCTACAAAATCCTTCAAATTATTTTAATCCTTTAACTTTTTCAATCTCTATCAAATATGAAAATACAACTAACCAGTAAAATCACAAGTCTCTTTGGACGTTAACGTCAAAACACCTTAATCCAAACACCACTTAAATGTGACCAGATTTTGCTTAAGCTAGAAATTTCAAAATTAGTTTAACATAATCTTAATTACAGATTATGGAAGCTTTTATAAACAAACCTAACAAACATAAATCAACAATTAACTAGGCTAGAATTAAAGATCAACACTATGCTTAACTATTTTTTTGGTTTTTTATGAAATGAGCTTATTATGAGGCTTGAGTCATAAGCAAAACCAAGTATGAACGTATTGAGAGCTTATCACTATTGATAAAGAAAACGGATTTCGTTAACTGAAAAGGATTGATTACATTACTGAAAGAGATTACAACTGATTTTAAAAGTAAATTACAATAAGCTATTAAAAAAAACTAAAAGCTAAACTAGGTGAAAAAGAAAAATGAAACTTCTTGTGTGTGAGAAGTGTGTGCTTATTTATAGCCCGTTGGTGAACCTTCTAGCATCCCTTGTTGTTACTCCTTTCTCAATCCTTGGCCGTTAGATCTTACTCAACATTGGATCCTTGTTTTTGTCCCTTGGATCTCTTTGGTAATCACACGGATTGCCAGCGTGGCAATCCGTGTGATGTGACTTTGTGATTTCTCTCTGAGTACATCCAGTGATATTAACCCATTCCTTGTGTGTTTTTAAGCATCCAACGTGTCATTCCCTTGATGAGTTATGACCAATCAGGACCTTTAATGATGTGTTAACCTTGCCATCGTGATCTTGAACCATTGAATTACTCTTTTGACCCTTCAATATGCTAAGCCTCTGGTTTACCCTTGGGTGAAATGAAGAGACGAGTGACAGTGTTCAAACTTTTTTCGCGCCTATTTTTTGACTGAGGGTGTAATCTGGGCGTAAGTTTAGGCAAATGGCAGTCTGGTCCTTGTGTTTGTGTAGGTGCAAAATGATTTTCAAAATAGGAAAGATTGGTCCCTGGACTTTTATATAAAAGGGTTAGGGTTTTAGAGTTTGGGCCGAGGTTTTGGGCTTTGGATCCGGGTATTGTTTTTGATAAGATTAGGCCCATTTAAGCTTAGGGATTATTTGTGTACTTTGAAAACTTGAGGGACTAGTATTGTAACTTTTAGATCTTTGTCTTCTAGTGAGTTGACTTTGATTTTGGTTGACCAAGGTTGACTTTTTGATTTTAGCTTCAGGCTTTGTACACTCTTCGTTCTCGTGTTGTGTTGCCCGTTTTTTGACTCGTTTTATGTGATTTTTGCTATTTACGTACATGCACACACAAAAACACAATAACAACCATATATTGCTTTTTTTTAGGTCTGTTTTGGTCTTAGTTGGCCTTTTTAGGTATAAAATGGATATGTGTTTTCACACATATCAGTAAGCAGCAACAGAAAGATGAAAGATAGCTCTGGAAACAGTATGTGTTTTTTACTACAGTAAGAGTGAAACAAAAAATAAAACGAAAGGCAGTATTTATAGACGAAAGAGTGAAAAGACATGACGGTTGGGTGGCAATTATGACACACCACACGTTAGAAAGTAAACATACGGCTACAAAATGGCCACGTCCACAAAAGCATGACGTCGATAGCTAAAGCATTTAAGTCTAGCACTCACAAGATACCTTGACAATATTAGAATAGGGGGACATGATGAGGTATAGTCTCCCTCGAAACATCCGAAGAAGAAATATAGCTTGAATACCTCTACCAAACTAGCATGGGCCAAGCCGGATAAATACTTCAGAGAAGCTAACAGGTCGAAGGACATATTAGGTCCGGAGTAACCGGGAGAACTCCGAAGAATCTGGTATGTCGAAGGACATGTCAGGTCCGGAGTCATTAGCCCCATCCTAGCATAGCGGTATTAAAGGGCAACCCGACAAAGGTACAGTCCTTACCGAGGACCATTGTCCTTAGAATGACACGTAGCCAACAATAGTACCAAGGAAAAGCCCTACGGTTATGTCTTGTAGTGAACCCTAAACAGTATAAAGAGGGGAGCTCATTTCCTCAGGACAGAACACAACATCTATTCCAGACCACATTTTACATATTCTCCATAATTATCTCATATCCACACACTTTCACGCCGGAGTTGGTCTCGGATTAACACCCCGGGACAAGCTAACAATGTTCTTTCTTATTTTCAGCTAGGATACGAAGTAGTAAGCTCCGGAAAAGCCAAGCTGATCCAGATATTCATAAAGATTAAGGTCTTTTCACCAAGCTCAAGTAGTCCACGTAAATTGCCTCAACAAACTTTTTTATAAAAAAAGTTACAAAATTCAAATAACATCTTTATAAATTCAAATAACTTTTTTATAAAAAAAGTTACAAAATTCAAATAAAAAAGTTAAACTTGTTAAAAAAATTAATGCAACCTATTTTAGCCTATTTTCAGCCGCATTGAAACCATATTAACTTATTACTATTAAATTAAAAAAATAAATTCCTTATTCGTTCCAACCTGCACACACACATAGGGTGTATGAGTCAAGCGAGCTTGAGCTTGAAAGGGCTTGAGCTTGGCTTGATAATTATAAAGTAGGCTTGAGCTTGGCTTGATAGCTTGACGAGCTTTAATCATCTAGGCTTGAGCTCGGCTCGAGTAAAGCTCGACTAAAGCTCGAGGTCGGCTTGAAAAGCTTGAATTTATACATAAACATTTAATTCGATAACTGAATCCATCAATAAATTCTAGAAAATAAACAATGAGAACAATGAGAAGAACTTATATAATAAACTATTCTGGAGAGATATGCTTAAATTGTCCTTTTACATATATTTAATTATTATATCAATATTCATGTTAACCTTAAGGTTGTTTATATGCATATCCATAATAAAAATATGTATATTTTTGAAGGCTCGAAAAGCTCGATAAAAGCTCGAGCTCGGCTCGTTATGTGTTTCGAGCTGGTTTATTAGGCTCGGGCTCGGGCTTGAGCTCGATAAAAGCTCGACTCGATCGAGTCAAGCTAAGCTGAGTTCGAGTTACTTGATTAAAGCTGGCTTGTTTTGCCTCCCACACCCCACAATAACGCATACACACACAAAACACAAACATCTACCTTTTTTTTTAAAAAGAGAGAACATGTTAGATTGCACGTTGGTGCGTCAACTCAAGCTTAACACGTTGGAAATAGTGGGTCGTATCATAAACGGGCAACACGACGCAATGTCATATAACGCCAGTCCAGGCGTTATGATACGAAGGCTCTCATAAACTATGGAATTTGTAAATGTTTTTACTTGTTGAAGGGTGAGTTTGACAGTGCTTTGAAAACATTTTTAAACTAATGTTAACTGCTTACTGCTACTGCTACCGCTAGTTTCAACAAACACACCCAAAATAGTAATGTAACCACTTTCTTTTGCCAATATAAAATCCCGTGGACATAAAACATTCTTAACCAAATAATTTCTTCATCAAATACAATAGAGTAAGGTGTTGTTTGTTTATTAAAAAGGCTTTGAATCTGAATTTTGACTCGCAAATCGAATCTGAATCTGAGGCATAAAATGTCTGAATTATGAATGTAATAATATGGTTTTTGTTTTTTTGTATAAAAAGTGTTGAATGATTTTATATATAAAAGTTTCTTTCGTGTGATACAAAACGATTATTAAAATTAATTAAACAATAGACGTCATCGAAATAACACGACCTAGCACCATATAAACAAGTCTGTGTTAAAAAAAACATTCATGGATATTGTGTCGCATTTACATTATCGTAAATTAAATGTTATATTATTGCTGTTGTTATATTTCATTTTGTTAAAAAATCTTCACCATTCTAAACTATGTATCAGTTAATTTACGGATGATAAAATTATTAAAAAAGTTAGAATATCTTAGATATGTTTAACTTGTCATGTAACAATTAAAATATTTTTTGAAGGAAAAGATTCAAATTAATACTCAAAATTTGCATGGCTATTACTTTGATTGAAAAAATTTGTTATCTATTATTATTGGTTGAAAGACTCTTATGTTAGGTTTGAGCATTTTTATCATCACCATATTACATTTTTTTATTTAAAAAAATAGCGACGTAATTCTCTCTAAATGTATTATCAATACGAAAGAAAAAGACAAGAAATGATTTATATAAAATTAAAAAAAAGAATAAGAAAAAAAATAAAGTAAAAAAAGGCTAAAAGAAGAAAGAAAAATGAAATATAAAAGTTAAAAACACATTAAGAGGTAATAAGACATTTCTTCCTCTTTTGTTGTAGCGTAAGAAGTCGCGCACTCGCTCTAAACGAAATAAAAAACATTGCACTGAATGATCAAAATGTTTGACCACGTCTGAACGAGATAGATTAAGAAGATGTTAACACCACCTAACATTCTAGTTAAGGTAATGTTTTGCAACACTCAACAAAATTGATTGACACATCAAATTAAATGTATTTTGACATTTATGCCCCTATATCACTTATAAAGTGTGCAATATATTAGTGGTAGACAGATTAGAAGATGTTAAAAAGTCTTTTTTTTTTTTTTAACAGCACCACCCTTATCATTCTAGTTAGGTAATGATTTGCACACTCAACAAATTGATTGACACACTCAAATTATATGTATCTTGACATTTATGCCCCTATATCACTTAATAAAGTGTGCAAATATTAAGGGTATAATAGGCATTACACATATTTTTTAAGTGTGCCAATCAAATTAGGAGTAGTGCAAATCATCTCCCTTCTAGTTAATACCTACCTTATAAACCAATATCCTCTTATACACCATATCTTACTGTGGAAACCGGAGAGGGGGGGGGGGGTGAATACGTTTCCTCTTAAAAACTTTATTGATCAAATATTTACAGCACTCTCTTCGGCGGTCACATAAATATATGGGGGTCTGCCTAGTACTTCAGGGCCGCCCTATTTAATGGGACCGCTCCAGAAGAGGTTTTCAGGTAACTAGATCATTTTGTATCAAATCACCAACAAGTTTGCCGCTATATGAGAAGTGTCATAATGGATTTTACAATACTTAGCCGTATATTCTATCACTTTATCACACACTCCACTGAGTTTACTACAGGAGCTACACATCCCATGACTAACACTCATACACAACTATTCACACAATCATATGCACAATGCATAGTGAAAAAGTAAAGCGATGGATGTAAAGACATAAGTTAAGAGAAAGTAAAAGAAAATGCCAAACCGAATGAGGATTTATAGTGGTTCGGTCCCGAAGCTCCTCTTTGCCTACTTCACTCCCCGAGTATCAACGTGAGTTACTGCACTAATCTAAAGCTCCCTTCGGCGGAGATAAACCTTTACCAATCGCTTACATTTTTTTCCGACATAAGCTAGATGTCTGAGCCCCTATCTGCGGAGTTACAACCAAACCCGTTATGTTTTATGGCCAACATAAAACCTTGTGGTTGTATGCTTAAACACCAAACCCGCTTCGTAGCTTACATTTTTTCCGACATAAGCTTAGATGTCGAGTCCTAATCTTAGCTAGAACTAATCTACCACCCACACTTGTATTTTAAGGACTAAATACTAACCAACACACCATCAACCTTAAGATTTATAAACTATTTCGGAATCTTACACACTACTAAAGATTGGAAAACATGGACTCGATATATATGTAACAAATGTTACAAGTGGACTAACTAGACTATGTAACTTCGTATCTTGACGATGACAAAAGTTCTTCTCTTGCACTTGAGGGAAGAAGGAAATGATAGAAGATTGGATCACATTTAAACAAGATTAAACAAGTTAAATGATCAAAGATTTAGAGAGATTTAGTGAGATCTAGAGAGAGAGAAAGAACTGAAAGAAATATCGTGCCAAAGGTGTGCAAATGTTGTAGGTGGCCCACCTAATTGATAGAGCTGAAAAACAGCTGTCAGGAAACGGCGTCCCAGATATATAAGGGGGCCGCCAAATAATTAAGGGGGCCGCCGGGATCGAATTAAAGGGACCGCCCCGCATACGCTTCCTGTTTTTTTCTTTTTGTTGGTGACAAACTTGTCTTGTGAAAGTGACACTTATTTTAGGGGGAAATGACCAGATTTTGAAATTCAAAATAATTACCAAATAAAACATTTCTTTATAATTCAAAAATAATTTGTCTAAATAATTTTTGTGAAATAGTTTTGTTATATTTATAAAAATATAAAGTTTAAGACAAAATTATTTCTTTGATCATCCTACAAGTTTAATATTGTTTGTACATACCTTATGTGATTTACGTCAGGTGTAAACCAATGTCCGTCTTGATGCGTACTTGAGACATCGAGAGATGTTGATACGTGTATGCATTGATGATTTGTGATTACGAGTAACTTGCGCACTTTACGTTACGTATTACAAGTTACATGTTTGTTTCATCAAACATAACGAGATCGTATAGATTTAAAGTATCGTTTATTTGCAAACAATCTCCCCTTTTTTGATGATGACAAAATATTTAAACTTTAGCCTAGGAAAAGTTTTAAAAGGGTTACTCGTTTACACTCCTTTCTCCCCATTTTGTCGAAGCAAAAAGGTATAATGTGGATTATGGTTTGAATTATGAGAAGAAGACATAAGAAGAGGGTGTGTGCTCCGAGTATATAGGTTTGAATTACGAGGAGAAGTTATGAGAAATAAAGGTAAAGGTGATTGTGTGTTCCTTGGATAGTTTAGAAAAGGTCATGAGAGATGAGAAGTAGGCAAGAGAAGAAGGTAGGTACTTTGAGTGTATAGGATGAATGAATGAGGAAAATTGTAGTGTTCAAGTAATATTGGTTGCGGAATTAAGAAGACAGCATGAGAAATAGGTTGAGTGGTTTGAGTATTCTTAAGTTCGTGTGATTTTGAATAGGAGGCTGTGAAGTATATGGCGAACGACATCCCACCCCATCATATATTGACACTACCCCAATCCTATCTTCTATAAAGGTGAGTTGCATCATCCTAAGTAAGTCTTTTAATCATCACGGTTTAACCAGTCCATACTATTTACTGACTATTTCTAGCTCCCTCTTCTATTTGCTCCCCATGATAACTCCTACCCATGAAAATTCCCAAACCCTGCACCCCCAGGAACCCCATACAATTCCATATGGTCAAGAGTTTGAAGCCATTTTAAAAGAGTGCTGTGCTTGAAGTGTTCCCCCTCGGTGTTTGTCTCCATGTTTGGGCACAAGGAATCAAGATATTGTTGTGCTACAAAAAAAGTTAGTAGACAAGTGCACATATACATATAGCAAAACATTAGCGGGGAACTAGACATGCACTTCTAGTTTTTTATTAATCTACAGAACGGACACTTGAAGAGAAACATAACTAGGACACATGTAATCATTATTTTAAATCATAACTTTAAATGATAAATAAAAAGACTCGAGACGTATGTTTAAGGACTAAGATTTGACCGAATTTTAATAAACGAGAATGAGATTCGTTTATTGGTTGACACGCAAATATTATGAGGATGAACTTTTAAAGGGAGACGAATAACGCTTATATCTTGGTGAGATATACCAAAATACATACTTTAAAAGGAGAAAAAGAAAAATAAGACGAGGATAGAGACGATGTGCTCTTGGATGTGAATGAAAATGATTCCATAGAGCCGAATAATGGGAAAGGATATGCGATACTAAAGAAGGAATGTGTTAACGAGAGGTTGATAGAAAAGATTGATATATCATTTGCACTAACAATTGATGTGCATATGACCCTATCGAGACAAAAGTGGATGATTGGGAATTCAAAGGTTTGTTTGGTGTTTTGTTGGTTGACAATGTTGAAGAACAAAAGTGGGATGTGAAATGAGGTAGTTCTTTCATGGTGGAAGAATAATGAGGGACTCAACAATGTGGTGACTCAATAATACTTGAAGATTGAATATCTTATTTATGTTCTTTACGTTCTAGAAAGTGGAAATTTTGCAAAGGAGTGACATTTGCATTTCGCAAATTACTTAAATATTTTGGATGAAATAATTAAGTTGTCAAAGGATATAGAAGGAATTCTAAAAGTAACAAGACTATTTGAAGAGAGAAAAAACGTTTAGAAGTGAGAAGAAACGTTAGAGGTGAGAGGACTCTTGAAAGAGAGAAGAACCGTTTAAAAGTAAAAAGGCTATTTGATGTGAGAAAAGACGTTTACGGAAGTGAGGGCTCAAGAGGTGGGGGTTTTGTGATATGACGATTGTAGTGGATTGTGTTTGAGAATGAGACGCATTTCATGATGAAATTCACTTTACTATTGACACTATAAGCAATGATGCTTATGAGAATTGGGATATGAGGATGACCCATTGATCTATAGAGAGATATTGGGTATAGGTTTTGGTGTGGAGTAGACGTCAGCTCGTAGCAGAAGAGAGGAAGAGTTAAGAACAAAAATTGAATGGTATTACAAGCTGCTGCCGGCTGTCCCAGATATATCTGGGGGCCGCCAGATAGATTGGGGGCGCTCAGATGATATCTGGACAGCTGGCAGCAGTTGTTAATAACCCATTCAATTTTTGCTCTTAACTCTTCCTCTCCTCTGCTACGAGCTGACGTCTACTCCACACCAAAACCTATACCCAATATCTCTCTATAGATCAATGGGTCATCCTTATATCTTAATTCTCATAAGCATCATTGCTTATTGTGTTAATAGTAAAGTAAATTTCATCATGAAATGCGTCTCATTATGAAATACAATCCTCACAATCGTCATACTCACAAATCCCCTCACATCTTGGCCCCTCATTCTCTTGTACTCTTTCTACATCACTAAATAGCCTTTTTCACTTTAAACGGTTCTTCACTCTTTCATGAGTCCTCTCACCTCTAACGTATCTTTCTCACTTCTAAAACGTTTTTTCTATCTTCAATAGTCTTGTTATTTTGATTCCTTCTATATCCTTTGACAACTTAATTATTTCATCCAAAATATTTAAGTAATTTGCGAAATGCAAATGTCACTCCTTTGCAAAATTTCCACTTTCTAGAACGTAAAGAACATAAATAAGATATTCAATCTTCAAGTATTATTGAGTCACCACATTGTTGAGTCCCTCATTATTCTTCCACCATGAAAGAACTACCTCATTTCACATCCCACTTTTTGTTCTTCAAAACATTTCAACCAACAAAACACCAAACAAACCTTTGAATTCCCAATCATCCACTTTTGTCTCGTTAGGGTCATTTGCGCATCATATTGTTGTGCAAATGACTATATCAATTTTTCTATCCAACCTCTGTTAAAACATTCCTTCTTTAGTATCGCATATCCTTTCCCATTATTCGGCTCTATGGAATCATTTTCATTCACATCCAAGAGCACATCGTCTCTATCCTCGTCTTATTTTTCTTTTTCTCCTTTTAAAGTATGTATTTTGGTATATCTCACCAAGATATAAGCGTTATTCGTCTCCTTTAAAAAGTTAATCTCATCAATTTTTGCGTAGTTAACAAATACGAATCTATTCTCGTTTAATAAAATTCTGGTCAAATATTTGTCCTTTAAACATACGTTCGCGAGTCTTTTTATTTTATCATTTAAGTTGTTGATTTTAAAATAATGATTACATGTGTCTAGTATGTGTTTCTCTTTCAAGTGTCGTACTGTGATTAATAAAAACTAGAAGTGGCATGTCCTAGTTACCCCCCCTCGCTAAATGTTTTGCTATATGTATATGTGCACTTGTCTACTAACTTTGTTTTGTAGCACAACAATATCTTGATTCCTTGGTGCCCCAAACAAGGGAGAGCATACACCGAGGGGGAGCACTTGCAAGCGTCATACTCATTTAAATTGCATCAAACTTCTTGGAGCCATCGATGGTTATTTATTTGATCCATGCTGGATACGTTAAAGTGATATATACAGGAATGTAATTTTCTTGGGGATGCAATGAGCAAGGGCGGAGCTAGGAAATATGTCAGTAAATCGTATGGAGTTGGAGGGTTAAAAACCGGTGATGTAAATGACTTTTCTAGGATGATGCTAGCTCACCATTTATAGGAAAGATAAGGATTGGGATATTGTCAATTTATGATGATGGGTTATTTCGTAACTCCAAATACTTCACCTCATACACTTCAAATTCACCTTCAAACCTTAGAAACACAACCACCTCAAACCTTATTTCTCATGCTGTTATGTCTTTCTTATTCGCCAACCAATATACTTGGAACATCTACAATTTTCTCATTCCATTCATCCTTACACTTAAACGTACCTCCTTTTCTATTGACATACTTTCTCATCTCTCATGACCTTTTCTAAACTATCCAAGGAAACACAATCACCTTTCCTTTTTTCTCTTATCTTCTCCTCTGTAATTCAATACGATTTACTCGGAGCACACACCCTCTTCTTATGTCTTCTTCTCATAATTCAAACCATAATCCACATTATACCTTTTTGCTTCGACAAAATGGGGAGAAAGGAGTGTAAACGAGTAAACTTTTTAAAATTTTCCTAATCTCATTATGTGCTTAGGTTTAAATATTTTGTCATATCAAAAAAGGGTGAGTTTGTTAGTGCAAATATTACGATATTTAATCTATATCGGATCTCTGTAGGTTTTGATGATGACAATCATGTAACTTGGAATACGTAATCGTAAAGTTGGCACGTTATCGTAATCACAATAAATCATCAATGATACACGTTATAAACATCTCTCGATGTTCAAGTACGCATCAAGACGGACATTGGTTTACACCTGACGTAAATCACATAAGGTATGTACAAACAATATTAAACTTGTAGGATGATCAAAGAAATAATTTTGTCTTAAACTTTATATTTTTATAAATACAACAAAACTATTTCACAAAAAATATTAGACAATTATTTTTGAATTATAAAGAAATGTTTTATTGGGTAAATTATTTTGAATTTCAAAATCTGTTATTTCCCCAAAAATAGAATGTCACTTTCACAAGACAAGTTTGTCACCACAAAAAGACAAAAACAGGAGCGTATGTCGGGGCGGTCCCTTAATTCGGTCGGCGGCCCCCTTAATTATTTGGCGGCCCCCTTATATATCTGGGACCGCCGTTTCCTGACAGGCTGTTTTTTAGCTCTTATAAATAGTGGGCCACCTACAACTATTTTCACAACCCTTTTGCACGATTTTCTTTCAGTTCTTTCTCTCTCTATAGATCTCACTAAATCTCTCTAAATCTTTGATCATTTAACTTGTTTAATCTTGTTTAAATGTGATCCAATCTTCTATCATTTCCTTCTTCCCTCTCGGCAAGAGGAAGAACTTTTGTCATCGTCAAGATACGAAGTTACATAGTCTAGTTAGTCCACTTGTAACATTTGTTACATATATATCGAGTCCATGTTTTCCAATCTTTAGTAGTGTGTAGATCCGAATAGTGTATAAATTCAGAAGGGTTGATGGTGTGTTGGTTAGTATTTTAGTCCTTAAAATACAAGTGTGGGTGGTAGATTAGTTCTAGCTAAGATTAGGACTCGACATCTAGCTTAGTGTCGGAAAATAATGTAAGCGACGCGGTTTGTGTGTTTAAGCCATAAAACACAAGGTTTTTTATGTTGGGCCATAAAACATAACGGGTTTGGTTGTACCCGAAGAAGGGCTCGACATCTAGCTTAGTGTCGGAAAATAATGTAAGCATTGGTATAAGGTTTTCTCCGCCGAAAGGGAGCTTGTTGTTAGTGAAGTAATTCTCTCGAGTTGGATTACTCGGGAGTGAAGTTGGGCAAAGAGGTCGCTTCGTGACCGAACCACTATATATCATCATGATCGGTTGCATTTTCTTTTACCTTTCTCTTTACTTAGTCGTTTAATTCATCGCTTTATTTTTCACTTGCATTGTTGTTTTGATTGGGTGAATTGTTGTGTATGTTGTCGTTCTTTAGTCATGGTGGTGTAGCTCCTTGTAGTAAAACTTGTCGAGTGTTTGTGGAATATATTGGTAGAATATACGTAGTATTGTAAAAATCCATTATCGGACACTTCTCATATTGCGTAAATTAATTGGTGATTTGATACAAATGATTAGTCTGAAACCTTTCTGGGGCGAGGTCCTTTAATAGGCGGCCACCATGATTGTACTAGGCGACCCCACTATATATTTATGGGATCCGACCGATAGGTGGAGTGATGTAATTTGTTCTTATAGTTTTTTAAGAGGAAACGTATTCACCCCCCCCCCCCCTCCCCCTCTCGGTTTCCACAGTATGATTATGGTGTATAAGAGGGATATGAGTAAGGTAGGTATTAAATTAGAAGGGAGATGATTTGCCAACTCCATAATTGATGGCACCACTCAAAAAATATGTGTCTATGCCTATTTACATCTATTATTTGCACACTTTATTTAAAAGTGATATAGGCATAAATGTAAAATACAATAGAATTTGAGTTGTTGTCAATCAATTTGTTGAGTGTGCAAATCATTACCTTAACTAGAATGTTAGGTGGTGTTTGTTAAAAAAAAAAAAATACTTTTTAACATCTTCTTAATCTGTCTACCTCTAATATTTGCACACTTTATTAAGTGATATAGGGGCATAAATGTCAAAATACATATAATTTGAGTGTGTCAATCAATTTGTTGAGTGTGCAAATCATTACCTTAACTAGAATGTTAGGTGGTGTTAACATCTTCTTAATCTATCTCGTTCAGACGTGGTCAAACATTTTGATCATTCAGTGCGTTTGTTTTTTTTATTTTCGTTTAGAGGCTGAAACTTCTTACCCAACAAAATAGGTGGGAATGTCTTATTTACATGATTAATGTGTTTTAACTTTTTATTTCCATTTTTTCTTTCTTTCTTTTAGCCTTTTTTACTTTATTTTTTTCTTAAGTTCTTTTTTTTTTATTTTATATTATATATTTCTCGTCTTTTTCTTTCGTATTGATGATACATTTAGAGAGAATTACGTCGCTATTTCTTTTAAAATAAAAAATATTAAATATGATGATATGATGATGATATAAATGCTCAAACTTATCATAAGAGTCTTTCAACCAATAATAATATATAAATAATTTTTTCAATCAAATAGTAGCATGCATATTTTGAGTATTAACTTGAATTATTTTCTTTCAAAAATATTTTAATTATTACATGACAATGTTAAACATATTCTAAGATATTATACTTTTTTCATAATTTTATCACCATAAATTAATTGATAGTGATAGTTTTAAGAAATGACGAAGATGTTTAACAACATGAGAATATAACATACCAACAAGATAATATATAATTAATTTGCGAGATTAAAGTGCGACACAATATCCTTGAATGTTTTGCTATAACACAATTTATTTATATGTTGCTAGGTCGTGTTAGTTCGATGACTCAACTGTCCTATTTAATCTTTATAATCTCTTATGTATCATAAGAATGAAAGTGTTATATATTAATATTATTCAAACACATTTTTTTACACAAAACAAACAATATTATTTCATTCAGATTCAGACATTTACTCCTCAGATTCAGATTCAGATGTGCGAGTCAGATTCAAATTCAAAGCCTCTTAATAAACAAACAGCACCTTACTCTATTATTTTGATGAGAAATTATTTGTTAAGAATATGTAATGTCCTACGGGGTTTTATATTGCTAAAAGAAAGTGGTTACATTACTATTTTTGGGTGTGTTTGTTGAAATAGCGATAGCAGTAGCAGTAAGCAGTTAACATTAGTTTAAAAATGTTTTCAAAAGCTGTCTGTCAAACACACCCTTCTACATGGATAATATTTAAAAATTCATAGTTATGAGAGCATTCGGTATCATAACGCCTGGATTGGCGTTATGATGACATGGCGTCGGCGTTGCCGACGTTATGATACCGGCCCCTTATTTTCCCAACGGTGTTGAAGCCCGAGTTGATGCACCAACGTGCAATTTAACGTGTTCTTTTTTTACAAGTGGGTAGACGTTTGTGTTTTGTGTGTGTATGCGTTTGTGTGTGTGGGAGGTGCAAACAAGCCAAGCTTTTATCAAGCAACTCAAACTCAAGCTTGAGCTTGACTCGATCGAGTCGAGCTTTTATCGAGCTCAAGCCCGAGCCCGAGCCTAATAAACCAGCTCGAAACACATAACGAGCTGAACTCGAGCTTTTATCGAGCTTTTCGAGCCTTCAAAAATATACATATTTTTATTATGGATATGCATATAAACAACCTTAAGGTTAACATGAATATTGATTAATAATAATTAAAAATATGTAAAGACAATTTTGCATATTCTCTCACGGAATGTTTTATATAAGTTCTTTTCTCTTGTTCTCATTGTTTATTTTCTAGAATTTATTGATGGATTTAGTTATCGAATTAAATGTTTATGTATAAATGCAAGCTTTTCGAGCCGACCTCGAGCTTTAGTCGAGCTTTACTCGAGCCGAGCTCAAGCCTGAATGATTAAAGCTCGTCAAGCTATCAAGCCAAGCTCAAGCCTACTTTATAATTATCAAGCCAAGCTCAAGCCCTTTCAAGCTCAAGCTCGGCTTGACTCGATTACACCCCTATGTGTGTGTGCAGGTGGGAACGAAGAAGAATGTATTTTTTTTAATTTAATAGTATAAGTTAATATGGGTTCATGCGGCTGAAAATTAGCTAAAAATAGGTTGCATTAATTTTTTTAACAAGTTTAACTTTTTTATTTGAATTTTGTAACTTTTTTTATAAAAAAGTTATTTGAATTTATAAAGATGTTATTTGAATTTTGTAACTTTTTTTATAAAAAAGTTTGTTGAGGCAATTTACGTAGACTGCTTGAGCTTGGTGAAAAGACCTCAATCTTTATGAATATTTGAGTCAGCTTGGCTTCTCCGGAGCTTACTCCTTCGTATCCTAGCTGAAAATAAGAAGAAACAATCGTATAGCTCGACTCGGGGTTGTTAATCCGAGACCAACTCAGGCGTATGAGTAAAGTATATGGTGTATTGAGCATAATTGCGGAGATCTGTAAAATAGTGGGTCCGGAACAGAGATGTCACCTCCTGAGGGAATGAGCCTCCCCTCTTATACTGTTTTGGGGTTCTCTACAAGAATAACACGTCGGGGCTTTTCCTTGGTACAATTGTTGGCTACGTGTCATTCCTAAGGACAATGGTACTCGGCAAAGGATGTGCCTTTGTGGGTTGTCTTTGACCGCTGTGCATAGGACGAGGCTATGAACTACCGGACCTGACATGTCCTTCAGACACACCAGCTTCTCCGAGTTCTTTCGGTTACTCTCGGGCCTATCAGGTCCTTCGAAAAACACCCCCATGCCAGCTTCTCCGGAGCACTTATCCGGTTTGACCCGTGCTAGTTTGGCAGAGGTATTCAAGTTATAATTCTTCTCCGGAAGTTTCAAGGGAGACTATACCTCATCATGTCCCCCTATTCTAATATTGTCAAGGTATCTTGTGAGTGCTAGACTTAAATGCTTAGCTATCGACGTCATGCTTTTGTGGACGTGGCCATTTTGTAGCCGTATGTTTTACTTTATAACGTAGTGGTGTGTATAATTTGCCACCCAAGCTTCATGTCTTTTCACCTTTCGACTATAATACTGCCTTTCGTTTTATTTTTTGTTTCACTCTTACTGTAGTAAAAAACACATAATGTTTCTGGAGCTATCTTTCATCTTTCTGTTGCTGCTTACTGATATGTGTGAAAACACATATCCATTTATACCTAAAAAGGCCCAACTAAGCCCAAAACAGACTAAAAATAGCAAAGATATGGTTGTTTTTGTGTTTTGTGTGTGCATGTACGGATATAGCAAAAATCACATGAACTCGATTCAAAAACGGGCACACCGAACACTGAGAACGGAAGAGGTAAAGAGCGGAAGTAATGTCAATTAGTCAACCTTTGTGTTCAACCAAATCAAAGTCAACTCACTAAAGACAAAAGATCTTAAAGTTACAATTACTAGTCCATCAAGTTTTCAAAGTTTCACCAAATAATCCCTAAGCTTATTATGAGGCATAACCTTATAAAAAAACAATACCGGATCCAAAGCCTGAACCTCGGCCCAAACTCTTAAACTCCTAACCTTTTTTTTAAAAGTCCAGGGACCAATCTTGCCTATTGAAAGAATCATTTGCACCTACACAAACACAGGACCAGACTTGTGCATTTGCCCTACACTTACCCATTTACACCCCTCAGTCAAAAATAGGCGAGAAAAGAGGTTGAACACTGTTCACCGTCTCTTTCATTTCACCCCATGGGTAAATCAGAGGGCTTTAGCATATTGAAGTGTCAAAAGAGTAATTCATGGTTCAAGATCACGATCTGGCGAAGGTTAACAAATCATTAGGTCCTGATAGGTCTTACTCATCAGGAATGACACGTTGGATGCTTAAAATACACACAAGGAATGGGTTAATTTCATGGATGTGTACTCAGAGGAGGAAATACAAGTCACCCCCAATTTTTCACTACGGTTGCCACGCTGGCAATCCGAGTGATTACCCAAGAGATCCCAAGGGACAAAAACAAGGATCCAATGTTGAGTAAGATCTAACGGCCAAGGATTGAGAAAGGAGTAACAACCAGGGATGCTAGAAGGTTCACCAACGGGCTATAAATAAGCACACACCTCTCACACACAAGAAGTTTCATTTTTCTTTTTCACCTAGTTTAGCTTTTAGTTTTTTTTAATAAAGCCTCTATGAATTTTATCTTTTAAATCAGTTGTAATCCTCTTTCAGTATGTAATAAATCCTTTTCAGTTAACGAAATTCAGTTTTTTCCTTTATTCTATAAGTGATAAGCTCTCAATATCGTTTCATAATGTTTGCGATATGACTCATATGTCATAATAAGCTCATTTCATATAACATAAAAAAAAAATAGTTAAGCATGGTGTTGATCATTTAATTTAGCTAGTTATTTGTTAGCATTATGGTTTGTTAGGTTGTTAATAAGCTTTAGTAATCTGGTAATAAGATTATGTTAATAGTTTTTGAAAATTTCTGCTTTCGCAAATTCTAGTCAACATTTAAGGGTTGAGGGTGTTTGGATATAAGGGTGTTTGATGTTTATAGTCAAAGAGATCTTGGGGATGTTTACTTGGTTAGTTGTATTTTTCATTTTTGATAGGATGAAAAAGTTTAAAAGATTAAAATAAGGGTTTGAAAAGATTTTGTAGCTTAAATATCTTTGTTGTCTTTGCATAGGGTAATTTTTTCAATATTCTTTTGCTTGCCTAAAATTTTGATCAGCCTATTTTGCTTGGTTACGTGTTTGCTTGTGATTTAACACATCTCAAATAGAGTGGTGTGTGCAGGAAAACAACTAAGGTTACCGGTATTCTGGTTTAGCACTTTTTGTCAAAGTACATCAGTAGGTAGACAGCAGTTAGTACTGCTCGTCTTTTGAGTTTCTTTTAGGCTAGCTTTATTAGGATTTAGAGTCTTAAATTCAGTAGGAAATTAGTTAACATATAGCTTATTTAGAATTAAAACTTGTTTTGCAATTCCTTGCTAACTTACTTAGTTTAAGTTAGCCTTAAATTCATTAAAATCCAAAAAGGCATATACAGTACGTAAGAAAAAGTGGCTTTTAACATTTTTGTTTTGAGCTTGTAAGTAGTTGATTTTATAATTAGTATTAAGTAGTCGATAAGCTGATTGTTAAGTTTGCAAAAGCTCAGGTTCATTTAATAGCTTTTCCTTAGCTTAAGTAAATTTGACGTGTTTGTTAAGTAGTTTCTAAGGGTTGCTGTCTTGATCTATAAATTCAGCTAGCTTTTAGTGTTTAAAGTTTAATTAGCTTTTCATTTTTAGATTATAGATATTATTAGCTTCTAGGAACAGTTTTTGATTTTGCATTTGAGCTTAAATTGAAGTGTGTGCAAGTGATTTAGTAAAAACAAGCTTTTAAGCTCTCAAAGTACCACTTTCTGTGGTCAGCTTATTCAAACAGCTTTTGAAAGCTTATTTCTCACTTTCAGCTTACACTTCTTTTATTAAAAGTACTTAGAATTATGTGCTTAATAGGTTTGAGCTTTTGGTTTTGAAAAATAAAAAAAGGTGCAAAAAGTAGTGTTGCCAGGGGTGGGAACTCGACCCACGCATCTCACGCTCAATACACACGTTCTCTTACCAGTTTGCCTTCATAGATCATCAACCATTACTTGCACAATAAATTCTTTATATTCATTTTGGCTTTATAAGCCCAATAAGCTGTTAAGCTTATTTCGTGGCTTATTTTATAAGCTTCAATCTCGGGCTTATTTTTCCTAGGATTTAGATAGTTCAAGCTATTTTCTGTCATTTTTCTAGAAATTATTTTAGGAACTTTTTTTTAGAGTTAATTTAGTATTTTTTAATCTTTATTTTCATTAAAAATTTAAAACTCATTAAAATATATAAAAAATAATCAAAAAAATATAAATCTTTTTAGAAATTTTCTTTTATCTAAAGTTCATAGGAAAATTAGTTTTGCTTTCGTAGGTTTTTAATGCATAAAATTTCGTTTTCTAAAGAACGAGATTCGTTTTCGTTTTCATTTTTCGTGTTTTAGCGTTCATTTTAACTCCGTTTTTGTTCTAGTTTTCTTTAAACTTACTTTTTAGTCAATTTAAGTCCATTTAAAAAGAAAAACTCAATTTAGGTTTAATTTTATAAATTTAGGTTTGTAGCTTCCGTTAAGGTTTGCCGTTTTGCGTTTTTTAGTGTAATAATTTAAATTCCCGTGTTTGTTTTATGCATAATTGTTAAAAGCTTGAGCTAATTTTAATTAGTTAAAGTAGATACTCAAAATTCAACTAGTGTTTCCATTCCAATTCATTGTCCATGCATCAACGTATAGTCTCAATTTCACAAATCGTAGGGGGGGAAAACGACCGGGGAATCATACTTTTTTCCCCCCCCCCACCCCCCCCCCCCCGGTTTAAGATACGTATTATATTATATTATATATATTTTGAAGAATTTCCTTTTCACCTTTATCCTCAAGGGTAATTTGGTAAATTTTCCATAGTATTATATATATTATATATTTTACGTGTATCAAGTTTTTGGCGCCGTTGCCGGGGAATTGTGATTAAGATTCTATCGTTTGAAGTTTGCTGATCGTGTTTTGGAGAAACCTTTCGGGTTTTCGAAGGTTACTGTTTTTGAGAAAATCAAAAAAAAAAAAATATATATATTTAATAAAAAGTAAAAATAACTTTCTTTTCTTTTTAGTATAAGTAGGAGATTTAAAAACAAAAATAGAAAAATATTTTCTGTTCAAAAAATTTAAAAATAAACAAAGTTGGTAAAAGAACACCAACAAATAATACTTCAATTGATGGTATTTATCTAATAAGTTCCCACTAGATTTAAGATTTAAAACTTACCATTTGGTCAACTACGAGATTCGGCTCACTTAAAAAAGTAAATTTTTTAAGAGCTACCGTGAAGTAAGGTTTGATTTATTTGGTTCAAGTTATCTTTCCGTTGTCCGTTTTAAAAATTAGATTGTGAATAAACTTTAGAAAATCCAAAAATATTTTTCTTATTTTTCTATTCAATAGTGCATGCGCACTAGACGTTCTAATTATCCTAATTCAAAACGTACACAATTCATGACATCGGAGAGGAAGACAAGTTTCGTAACATAGTCGAACCGAGATTCAAACATTGTTGAACCTATAGCAGTACGTTACCATGGAGAGTACCTCCGTGCCTACGGAAGGGTACGGGAAGCTTATTGTGTTACCAGAAATCAATGCGATCATTTGTAGATTAGACGAATTTGCTTCAGCTTGGCTCAAGCTAACCCGTTTTACGGTCGTTGAAAACGATAATCTCATGCTTTATTATTTAATCGTTTCAAAGGATTACCTGACTTTACGATTTTGGAATGTGCCTCCTAACCGGATAGTGATTAAGTTTATGATGTTTCCATATTCGCTCGAGGGAGCCGCTCTAATAATAAATCTTGGTACGATGAAAGAACACAAATTCAATCTTGACTTGGGAAGATCTCGTTACAAGTTCGTTACCAATTTTTCTCCTCCCTCATAACCACTCACTTAAAAAATGAAATTTCATCATTTTACACAAAAATTGAGGAAACTTTTAGTGAAGCTTGGGAAGGATTTAAGGAGTTGCTTAGAGATCGACCTCATCAAGGATTTACGGAGTTAACTCAGTTGATACATTTACAATGGTTTAAACGTCAATGAACAAGACTCCTTAAATGCCGCTGCGGGTGGAAATCTTTTAAGTAAAACGACTAGAGAGGCTTTAAACATAATTGAGAACAAATCAAAAGTACGTTATTCACGAAATAAACCAAATGCTTCTAGGATTAATGCTACTTCTAGTAAAACGGATGAGAGAATTGATAAGCTTGCGGATCAACTTTCGGAATTATCGAGATTGGTCTAAAAAGTTGTCACTCCCGCTCCGGTTAAAGCGGTTGAGGAATCTATGTGCCTTTGTGGTGGTGCTCAGTTCTTGGTATTAATTGTATCCGGCTACCGACAATAATCGGCTAGTGTTTGGTGGCGACTACGGGTACTTATAATCAAGCTACCCTTAAACCGTGTTGAGTAATCAAATGGCACCACCAGATTTTGCTCCGGTGCAAAACAATGGTCAAAATAGGTTTAATCAGAATCAATTGTATCAAGGGAATAACTTTAATCGGGGGAATAATTTTCATGGAAATCAAGGTTTTCAAAATCAAAATAATCATGCTTCGAATTTTCAAAACCAAGGATTTCAAAACCAACCTTTTCAAGTGCCTAATAATCAAGTTCAACAAGAGATTTCAAATGATTTTTCAAGTTACAAGAGGAATAATGATTAGATTGTTGAGGAATATGCAAAGTCAATAACTGTTGAAAGGAGGGAACTTAAAATGAAATTCAGAACACGGTATATCTCAACAAGCGTCATGATGAATCAACAAAACCACTTTTTCCAAAATATTTTGACAAAACATGAGTTTGTGGATTGTTTTCAAAACAAGCCTCAACTGTCGGGCACTCTTCCGGAGTTAACAACCATGTCCAAACCCAAAGGGTGAGATAAAAGCAATCACTACTCGAAGTGGTGTTTGATCTGAGGGGTACCTCGATTTCCTACTAATCCTTCTCCTACAAAGGTAGTGGCACGGAAACCAGGAAACAACCGATCAAAGACGCAAAAAAATTTCAAGAAAGTTCACTCAAATCCCACCCTCCGAGTTTATCCCCATTTCTATTCCGGAACCCGATGTTCGATGAGTTTACCTTAACTATCCCATTCTGGAATCGATATTCCGGAGGAGTTTACTAAGCCAAAAATTCCATACCCTTCACGACGTTTGATAATCAAAAGTCCCGGTGACAACAGCTTCGAATCAAATGGAGAAGATCTTCCAAATCTTTCAGATTTGCGCTTTGACATTTTTAGTTTCGCGGATGCTTTACTTTTGAGCCAAGAATTGCTCCATACGATTAAAGAGTGTTGCTCATGAATAAGGAAAAGTTTTGCTTGAGTTAGCCCTAAGATTCCATTGAACGGATTGCTCGGCGATGTCTTCTTCAAAAAAAGCTTCCCAAAAAGCTTGGATTTGATCCCGACAAGTTTTCTTATTTCCATGTACTTATCCCAGGAATAGAGGTATGCACGCCTTGGCCGATCTTGGTGCGAGCATAAAATCTTATATGCCTCTTTCTATCTAGAAAAAAGCTTCTTCTACCTGAACTTACTCAACTAGGATGACTTTAGAGTTGCCAGACGATCAATTTACTTATCTAAAGGACTCACCGAAGATGTTTTTGTCAAAGTTGGGAAATTTCATTTTTCTAACCGACTTTGTGTGTCGATTTCGAAGCTGAGCCTCGAGTACAGTACACCTCTCATACTTGGTAGATCCTTTCTAAGGGATTCGATCGTGTGCTTTAATTGAGTTTATGGAGAGGAAATAACCCTCCGGAGTTGATAACGAGCCGTCACTTTTAATCTAGCTCAAAACACGAGATAACTCTCTACAAGTGACAACTCGGTAATCCGACATTGAAGCATTGATGCCAACTTTTGTGAGGAGTATGCTCCGGAATTGCTTGGATTTCCTAATTCTTTTCGGGTGGAAATCCACTCCGATGTTCTGAGCCTTTACTTCGAATTTATTTTGGAGAAATTGAAGCTTTTCTTAGGAAGATTCGATTTCCCGGAAAAATTGATTATGCCGATTGCTTCGAAGAAGATATTTGTTTGATTGAAAAATATTAAATATGACCGTTTCAACTTCCTCCGATGGACCTTAACAAAGTGAAATGTACGATGCAAATTCTTTAATGAAGAGCCTCCGGAATTAGATGTTAAAAGATTTGCCGTTCTCACTTGTAATATGCCTTTTTGGAAGGAAATGATTAAGTTACACAGTTATTATCTGCACAGGTTTAAAAAATGATGAAAAAGATGCTATTTTTAAAGTGCTAAATTACAAAAGGGCATTGCTTGGAAAATCACGGACATCATGGGTATCGACCCTCGTTTTTGTTCCACGAAAAATAGAGATGATTACAAAACCTACAGTTCAGAGTCAAAGACGGGGTTAACCCAAAAAATTCATGAGGTAATAAAAAAACGATGGTCTAAAAACTTCTTGATGACGGACATGATTTACGATTCTCTGACAGCTTTATGGGCTAGTCCAGTGCATAGTGTTCCAAGGAAAGTTGAATAACCGTCGTTTTGCTAAAGGGAAGAGAAATGAATTAATTTTGACCGTTGTAGTTACCGGATGGAGCGTTTGTATCGACTTTAGGAAATTAAACGAAGGGACTCGAAAAAGATCATTTTCCATTAGTTTATGGATTAGGATGATTGAAAGATTAGCTGGGAATTGAGTTCTATTGTTTTCCTTGACGGATTTTCTAGGATACTCCAAAATACCAATAAGATTCCCCAGACCAGGAGAAAAAACTACTTGTAAATGCCAGTATGGTATTTCGCCGTACCGACGCATGCCATTTGGCTTGTGTAATGCCCCAGGTCCTTTTCAACGGTGTATGATAGCCATATTCCATGATATGATCGAAAAGACCATGGAAGTATTTATGGACGATTTCTCAGTTTTTGGGGAAGTTTCGATTCATGCCTCTCCAATTTAGAAAAGATGCTAAAACGGTGTGAAGACACGAATTTAGTTCTTAATTGGGAGAAGTGTCACTTTATGTGTAAAGAAGGAATTGTGTTAGGGCATAAAATTTCAAAGGCGGGATTGAGGTGTTTGATCGTGCTAAGTCGATGTTATCGCTAATGCTCCCCCCCCCCCCCCCCTCAACGAATACGTTAAAGGTGTTAGGAGTTTCTTAGGACATGCAGGTTTTTACTGCCGATTTATCCAAGGCTTTTCTAAGATTGCTAGACCAATGACCCACCTTCTTGAGAAGGAAACACCGTTTGTGTTTTCTAAAGAGTGTATTGATGCTTTTCAGACTCTTAAAAAGAAGCTTACCGAAGCTCCAATCTTAGTTCTTGTCCCAGATTGAACATACATTCGAATCATGTGTGATGCAAGTGATTTCGGGATTGGTGCAGTTCTTGGACACGAAAGATGAAGCATTTTCAGCCTATACATTATGCTAGCAAGACTATGACTGAAGCTCAAATTCATTACACTACCACGGAAAAGGAAATGCTTGTCGTTGTGTATGCTTTTGAAAAGTTTTGGCCATATCTTGTCTTATCCAAAAGCATAGTGTATACGGATCACTCGGCTTTAAAATACCTTATGAACAAACAAGACGCTAAGCCGAGGTTGCTCCGGTGAGGTCTTCTTTTTTTCTCTATAAGAATTTGATTTACCATCCGTGATTAAAAAAAGGAGTGAGAACTTGCGGCAAGTCCATTTATCTAGACTTGAGACTCCTCATAGGATATGTTAGAAAACAAGACATAAATGAATTTTTCCTTTAGAAACTCTTAGAGTTATTTTAGTGAAAATACCCCTATGGTTTGCTGGACTATGCAAAATTACCATCGGGGAATTTTTATCATCAAAGGAATGTTTACATCAAACATAAGAGGAACGTTTTTTAAGGACAGTTAAACATTAATTTCTGGGCATGATCCTTTATCTTTTTCGGACTTGTTGGGAGTCAAATCTTCACGTGTGTGCATGGGCAAGAAGAAAAACTCTTAGATCTCAAGCTTGCAATGAAGGAACCCACGGGGGCCATTCATAATGCCAACCATCATAGTGCAAATCTCACCGCTCGAAAAGTATTTGATCCTGGCTTCTTTTGGCCAACCATATATCAATATGCCCATACAATGATCAAATCTTGTGATACATGTCAGAGACAAGGCAAAATTTCACAACGAGATGAGATGCCTCAAAAAGTTATCTAAGTTTATGAAATCTTCGATGTATGGGGTATTGATTTCATGGGACCATTTCCGTCTTCACATGGGAATAAATACATCCTTGTAGCCATTGATTATCTTTCAAAATGGGTTGAAGCAAAGGCGCTCCCCACAAATGATGCTAGAGTTGTAGTAAAATTTTTGAAGTCTCTTTTCGCCCGATTCGGAACACCTAGAGCTATTATAAGCGATCGTGGGACCCATTTTTGTAATGATCAGTTTGCTAAAGTAATGTCTAAGTATGGGGTCACTCATCGTCTAGCTACCGCTTATCACCCTCAAACGAGCGGTCAAGTGGAGGTGTCCAATCGTGGTTTGAAACGTATTCTAGAAAGGACGGTTGGAGAAAACCGTGCCTCATGGTCCGACAAACTAGATGACGCTTTGTGGGCATTTCGTACAGCTTTTAAGACACCAATTGGTTGTACGCCTTACAAGTTAGTATACGGGAAGTCTTGCCATTTACCTATCGAGTTAGAGCATAAAGCATATTGGGCTTTGAAACATGCTAATTTCGATCTTAAAACCGCGGGTGATCACCGGAAGCTTCAACTTAATGAACTTAATGAGCTTCGTGATCAAGCTTATGAGAATTCTTTGATTTATAAAGAGAGGACGAAGAAGCTTCACGACTCAAAGATCAAAAACCGCATTTTTAATGTTGGTGATCGAGTTTTACTCTTCAACTCTCGTCTAAAGATATTCTCAGGAAAGCTTAAAACTCGTTGGTCAGGACCTTTCACCATCACCAAAGTTTTTCCATACGGAACCATTGAGTTATCTCAACCCGATGGTCCAAACTTTAAGGTGAATGGTCATCGTGTGAAGCATTACTTCAGAGAGGACTTACCACCCAAGGTAGTCTAGGATCTCCACACTTTCTCCAAGGACGAATGAATTCGGGGATCGAGTCAAGCTATGTGACCCGGTTACCAAAAAACAAAGTGCTTCGTGGGAGGCACCCCGTGCTTATCCTTCTATCTTCTTTCTTATTTCTATTGTGATGTGAGAATACTTGATAAACGGCTTAAGATTTTTGTTTGATACTTTCTCCACGCTTGGATTATGCATTCGACTTTTTGAGTTCTAGTATGGGGTTTTTAAGTCTTAGGCTAGGAAACATTGAGGACAATGTTTAATTTTAGTATGGGGTAGTATATCTTCGATATGATCTTACCTACCTTTGCCCGTTGTTCTCACGTACCCCGTTTTCCAGCAAAATTTTTAAAAAAGTACGAAAAAATTTAAAATTTTTCAAGTGTTTTATCATAATTTTGACTTTCCTACTGGGTAGAATAAGAATAAATTTTGACCCGATCGAGCGTGTTGAGCTCTAGCTTGTTCCTTAACTTTTAGGCTAAGCGTTCGCGGAAATTCGCGAAGAACGAAAAATGATAGAGTTAAGTATGAGTGGGATGCTAAACAAGGATTAGTTGGAAATCTTAAGAGCTCATGTATGTAATTTGTGGCTTTTTCTCCCATAAGCTCTTAACCGGATTAATAATACGTGCTGTTTTTGGAGATTAAACTTAAATCAACAATTTTTATGTATTATATAGCAAAAAGAGAACAAAAGTAAATTTTGACCCGACCGATTTTATATCTTAGTTCTCCTAATGTAAATTAGATTGAATTGCTAATCTTTTATACAAGGGAGCCTATAAAAAGCAAGTCTAGCCTTGAAAAAGATCAAGATTTGCAAGTTCCCATAATTGATTATAAATATGCAAGAGATTGATTATTAGGCTAAGTAGTCACGAGTTTCTTATTAGGAATTTTAAATTGTGAAGTCTTATTATTTCATTATCTTCGCTTTCCATTCTCGTCTCATCCCAAATCGAATATACTAATTGTCTTTTTGAAGAAATTAATCCTTCCTTCTTGCAAGAAATTTCATCTCTAAATCACCTCTCGAATTGACGTCTTGACTATCTCGTCCGAAATAGTCAAAGAAACTTTTTAATTAAACAAAGGGTTAATTAATAATTGTCAATAATCATTCTCACAAAAACTGGCCAAAAATCAAAGAAATTTTTTTTTGAGGGCGGCCCCCTTAAAATTAAGGGGACCGGCCGTGTAAAATGGGCGGCCCCCTTAATTAATTAAGGGGACCGCCTATCTGGAAAAACAAACACCCCCTTTCTGTCGAAATTATATACCCAAACCTCATTTTTTCTTCTCCTTCTTCCCTCTACCTGCTGTGAACGAACCACCCACACCAAAAACTTCAAAAATCAAACCTCAAATCATCAAATTAACCAAAATTCGCAAGGGGAAATTACTAACAAGTCAATCAACAACATCCATTGTAAGCTTTGTTTAACCTTCTTTTGTTTAATCTCATCCAATTTTGTTCTTAATCAAAATTGGGTATTTTTGATTATTTTCATAATTTTCGTTTTGGTCTAGAAATTCAATAACTACAATGATACCCGTAGTCATAGGAACATTACAACCTTGATAGGATTGAATCAAAACACTAATTGAGTCACAAAATTTTTTTTGGTTCGAAATTTTTATAAATATACATACATATTTTTTAAATTTTAAAACAAAGTTTATACATTGTTGATTCAATGCCAAAAACATGGTAAAAACTAACTATTTTGTCCATCAAAACGTACATTTCTAAATGTATACTTTTCGAATCAATAGAAAATGTATTATAAAAATAAAGGGGTGTTTGGCTCGTTTCTTAGGATCAATTACTAGAGTCAAAATGACCACCACCATAATTTTGTCACTTGTATAAACACTTAACTAGCTTGTATAAGTCATCAAGATATATAATTCATATATATGTTGATATATTTTGTGATTGGTATAAAATAAAGGGGCGTTTGGCATAACCTAAAGAACTTGATTTTTTAAATAAAACAAACACTACTTAACTTTTGTCAAGTTAAAAATAATAAACCTATACTCATCACCATGATATATACTTGACATATAGTTTTTGACAAGCTTAAACTAATTACATGATTAATACGGGAGTGTTTGGTTCATGGTCTTGTTGTTGAAATATATAACTAATATATATTCCTTCACATCCAAGATTAAATCAAAAATAAATTAAAGGAACATATGGATCACTTCTAGGAGTTATTTAGAGACGAAGTAATCATTGTCCCACATATGTCATTTTTCAAAAAAGAAAATTGTAACATTTTATGCTTGTTGATAACTTGTATAGGTGGACAAAATGCCAGAGAGCCACTATCTACCGACCTATATATCCCTTACTAATCCACCATCCCAAAAATATCAAAACCCCGACATCCTCCCCTACCATTGCCAAATTCTACAAATCCATTGAAAATCGCAACATTCACGAAGGTCGTGTTGTTGATCAAAGCCTATTACAAATCCAACAACATCGAGCGTCTTCACAAACATTTGCTTCGATTGTCTCTTTAAAATCAACGAACCGATTGTTCCGAGATTTATTTTAGACTTCTATAGTCAAGTCACGGTTCAAACCGATGAATATGGCTATCTTTTCATCTCCTTTATGATTCAACATGAATTCATAACTCTCACTCTTGCTCAATTCGGTCCCAAATCCCACAAATTCACTTACACGGTCAAGCCGTTTTTACCAACGAGTGGGACCTTGCATCTCTTGAGTATTCTCAAGAAACCGAGGGACCATATTCCACCGACCTTCCTACTCCTGACGATATTCGTCGACTTCTTGAATTGGAACGTGTCATGGTAGACCGTACCATTAAAAGTCAAACCGTCACTCTTACTCCAAATCAAATCCTCACCAAAGAGCTAAGCCTCGACATGAAGCAATGGGAAGAGCTCATTCGAGAGAATGTGTTCGGACTAGGAGGACATCGGGACCATCTCCCCGCTTGTCTTGCTCACATGTTGTATTGTGTTGTTGCCGAAGAACAATACAATCTTGCTTACTTCTTTGTCAAAAGAATCGAATGTGCTAGAGCTAATCTAACCGCCAATCTTCCATGATGGTATAGTTCTTGACGTCGTCTTTTATCGACACAATCATGGAAACCATATCCTCAACCTCGACAATGGCATTTATATGACATTGTTTTGATCGAGTCATAGCGTCCTCTTGCACTAAACAAACTCGAGACCTCGAAGTGAATCAGTGGCAAGGCACCCCCCCGCCCCCCAAAATCCTGTCTCAATCCTCATCTAATCTTCTCAATCATCACGCACGTCATCTCATCAACATGATGATGATGAATGATGGATGTCCGAAAGCTTCACGTGCGAAGTATACCATCTCTACCACCTAACTTAACTCTCTTAATCCACACAACTACCAAAACTATACGAAATGCCTCTGCTTCCGAACAACCATGAATACTCTCATTGAACGAAAAACCACCTTGCTCAACCAAACCAAGAGATGCATAAGGAGTACGCCGAGGTTTCAATTCATTGGAAAGGCACTAAAAGGTAGTGTTTACAGAAGAATGAAATGAAGACATATAACGGAGTAACTAGATGCAAAATTAAGTTTAAAGACAATTTTTAACTTGATTATGTGTATGTTATTAACAACTTGTGTGTTAATACATCCGATATATTCCGGAAAGACTTATATGTGGTTATCTTTTATGTACTTATTTTCTATGATGCCTTAAACCTTTGGTTGTTTTATTAAATCAACTAGTTATGCCATTTTGGTTTCATGATTTAATGTGTTTATTATATGTTATAAGATTAAATATGCTTATAAAACTCTATAGGGCTTGCTGCAAATAAACCACCAAAACAAAAATATCCTCACAAAAATCCTGAGAAAAATAGTTTTTCTATGAAAATGGGACTAATAGTGGGCTCCCCCCTTAATTTACAATGGCCGGCCCCCTTAATTTTAAGGGGACCGCCCTTAGCTTTTCACGGGTAAAACAATATTTCAATGCTGTTTGCCTTCTTTTACCTAGTATCAGCTATATTTGCCCAGAATGATTGAACAACATTTTGTAATACCTAAACTTATATCAAATCATTATCATTTTCAAACAAATCTCTTCTAATAAATTCCCTCCAAATGCACATCACCAATTCACCATCTTCTTAATTCATCATCAACCACCATAAACCTCCATGGCCTCCACTAGAGACTCTATTTCCAAAGCCTCCAAGAGACCAAAAATCAACATCATTCCACCCAAACAATTGTTTGTGGATTTAACCCAAATGAACAACAAAACTCCTCACCCAAACTACCAATATTTCATCACCTAGTGCTCATAAAGCACCTCTCAAAACACATCAACCAAATACACTTCTTCATCCTCATTGACTACATACCCCAAATCACCAACCTCATCAACATCACTTTCACCCAATGGTTACTTGAACCCACCAACATCACCACCTCCAAGAGTTTCTTTCCCACCAACTACAACACAGAAAATGCATCAATAAGACAGATCACTCTCACCCTTTCCCCAATTACCCCACTTGATGTCCAATTTGAAACTCCATCACCTTCACCACCAATTGTTGGTCAACCATTCCTTAGAATCTTCTTGAGGCACATGGAGATTCAGCTTGTGGTTGCATACACAAATCGTACTCTCATATTTGGATGAGAGATGAAACCTTCAAATTATGTTTATTCATATATTAAACATATGCTCTCACAACCACCAATCATCATCCCACCACCTCCACCATCCTCCCCAAACTAAACATACTCTATGTTTAGTCTTTCAAATAATTGATCATCTACCATTTTACAAGCAAGTCCTATAGAGCTCTACTAGTTATAGGACTTTTTGTAGTTTAAATTTCATGTATGTCAGCATTTTATTTTCTTATGTATGCATGAGTGTGTTTTAAAACGCACTATTTTAATCTTAATTGAATGATCATGTTTGGTTGTAGCCATATTTATTCTTCCTTGCCTACATGTTTAGAAATAGTTGTATTGAGTTCTAACCCATTTTGTAGCCAAGAAACCATAGCTCGATTCCTTGGTGCCCTCGAACGAGGGGGAGCACACATCAAGGGGGAGCATTTATTCCGTCGATTTTACTAGCAATTCTCGACGATGTGCCTTTTTGATTCTACAAAAAAAAGGAGGAGAAATGACATAAAACTTACTAAATAACTTGGTTAAAAATAATATGTTACATTTAATGAGTATAAATTTTGTAATAATCAAAAGGGAGAATTGTTTGATAAAATATATGCCTAAAAACATTATTAATATTTTTCACATCCTTACATTTTGATAATCACAAAATATAAAAACATTCAATGAAAAATTAAAACATAAACAAGTAATTAGTGGTTAATATTCATTTCAAACTTATATCACTCCAAGGTATGAATAAACAAATGCTTGATGCATTTTATGATCAAAGGAAACTTTTATAAAATGTTGTAAACTTTTTATAAACATCACAAAACATTTTTTACATTTAAAAGAAATGTTTTATTCAAAATAAACATTTTGAATTTCAAATTTTCGGACCTAAAACGGCTAGAAATGGTCCAGTAAACACCTCCCCTGAATAGGACAAAAAGGGAGCGTCTGAATAAGGGGCGGCCCCCTTAATTTTAAGGGGGTCGGCACCCTATTTAAGGGGGCCGGCCATAGACCCCGCTCCTCCTTTTTGTCCTATAAATACTGGACTATTCCCCAACATTTTTCTCACCTTTTGCACTCATTCTTTCTGCTCAAAACAGCCCACTTATCCTCTCTAAAATCCTTTGATCATTTAATCATAAAGCTTTGTTTCTAAGTGATCCAAGCTATATTCCTCAAGTGCAAGTGAAGAAGTATTACACCTTAGTGTGCATAGCAATCTTGTTGCATTCATATCACATATTTGTAAATCAATTGTATATCTTGTAGTTGTGTGTAGTAGCTAGATCTTGGTGATCTTTGTAAGTATAGTTAGATCGTTGTGATCTTACCAAGTAGTGTTAGGTAGTTGTGTGATATATTATGGTGGTTGAAGTGAAGTCGTGAAAGTTTTAAAGAAGTCGTGAGTTTGAAGAAGTCGTAAGAATTTAAAAGATTCCATGAAGTTGTTAAGTGTGAAGGAAGTCGAGAAGGTTGTTAAGTCGTAAACAATCATGAAGTTGTGTTTGTTGATAGATTGGTTCTAGCTAAGATTAGAACTCGACATTTAGCTTAGTGTCGTAAATTGATATAAGCAACGTTGTGTACGGTTTTCTCCGCCATAAGGGAGTTTGTTGACATAGTGAAGAAAACTCTCGAGTTTGGTACTCGGGGAGTGGAGTAGGGCGAAGAGGTGCTTCGTTACCGAACCACTATAAATCCTCGCGTTGTGGTTTGATTGTTCTTACTCTTATCTCTTGTCTTACTTTATCATTTCCATATATGTTACATTGGTTTCAATATTGAGCAAGCATTGAATTCACAAAAAGGTCGAATCTAAGTTTTACAAACATACATAAAACTTAAATTTAAAAAGAGGTAAACTATTCAACCCCCCCTTCTAGTTTTCCACATATGTGACAAATAGTTTAGAAATGGTCCTACATAATAAATTCGATGCTAAAAATGAAATTCGAAAAGAGTGGTGGTTATCGAGTTTGATGTTTATCTAGTTTGCTTTGACTATATTGTTTTTGAAGTTTAATAAAACTTAAATAGATCAAGTTTGGTTTTTTAATCAGTCAAAGGGATTTACTTTTATTCTCAATTTGTCAAATTCAGAAAAAGTCAAAACTCAAACTTGATAAAATCAATAAGTCAAAAATTCAAAATTTGTAAAATGAGATTTGTAGATAAGTGAATGCTTATGATGATTAATGCTTGAATGTCTGAGGAAAAAAATGATTAGTCTCTCATGTGTTTTTCAAAACATCAAATGATTGTGCAAAAGGAAACAAGTTTTAATGCATTCTAAGCTATGAGTCAAATAAGTGTATTCATAATTGTTTAAGTGGTCTAAGTCATGTTCGGTTTCGACCATTTTTTGCAATGAACAGAATGAGGAGTGAGTGACTTAGTGACCATTCAGTTATTGAATTAGATGCGTTTGTCTTCATTTTTAGGATTCATGACAAAAAGTGAAAGTGAAAAAGTTTTTATAACTTAAATCATAAATCCAAGTCTCAATTGTTTATTGGACAAGTCAGTCCGTGTTTCGACCATTTCTGCAATGAACAGAATGAGGAGTGAGTGACTTAGTAACCATTCAGTTGTGGATTTGTGATTGAATGATTCTATGTTATACGAAAAGTTTTTGTCACATGATTTTTGAAAAAGTTCTAAAAAATCTGTTAGTGTCAAAATGGTACTCTTTCATAAAAACGATTTTAAGAATATGTATGATTTCTCTTTAAAGTTGTTTCATAAAATCGGCTTGACTAGAATCAAAAAGAGAAAATATTCCATCTTTTCTTGAAAGATACCATGTCACAAATAATTTCTGTGAGGATAATTCAAAAAACAGACAGAGAGAGCTAAATCCATACGCGAAAAAGCAAATCAAAAGTGTGTTCGAAAAAGAATTGCCAGAACACACAAAAATGATAAATCAAAAGAAAAATTCAAATAAAGCGTATGGCATATGCTAGAAAAAGCAAGAACGGGCACATGAGAAACAAACTGATCAAAAATATGTTCAAAAGGAATTGCCAGAACATATAAAACAGACAGAGTGGAAAAAGACAAAAATGTCAAATGGATTGTTTGTTACCTAACATCTTCATTTCATTCATTCGGTAATCATCATGGCACAATGTAGGTCCTTGGTCTTGGATCTATATAGCCTTTGTTAAGACAATAGCTAACTTGAATAAATCCAAATCAACTATGTGAGAGACACTGACTATGAATATCAAGTGTTAATGCGGAATCTTAACATAAGAATTAAGAAGAACAATAATACTAATTTTGCTATTGATTTCTATTAAGCTTCAATGCTTCTATTACATATATGAAACTCTATGCTGTAGGGTTCCTTTATACACAAAAAAAACCCTAGCAGCTTTAACAAAACGTTGAAAAGATATACAATCCTTTTCCTAAGATATCTCCTAATATTATCCCAAATAACTATTACTTCTATTCGTTACATTAACAAGACTTAACTAAATAACGACCAGTACTAAACAATCAGTACTCATAGCACTCTACCAGTCTTAAACAATAGTACTGCCAGACTTAACTTAGTATTGCCAGACTTAACTTAGTACTGCCAGAACTAACTAATACTACCAGACTTAACTGTTATACTACCAGTATTAAGTCTTTTACAATATTTTTCCTAACACACAACAACAACATGCAACTGATATTCATCCAGACGAATTGTGTCCTCTAAACAAGAGATATGATCTAATGGATGCCAACAAGAAGGTTGATTTTGAACAAGTGCAATGTCCACCTGAAAGCAAAATTCTGATGAATATCATCAAGGATCATCCGTTACGATTCAGTATTGCAGCTTCCTCATCAGTACCTTGGATCTATATGGCACACATCTGGCATACGTTGAAGGAAGACGGATCAAAGTATAGGCTCACGTTTATGCTTGACAAGAAAACGATTTCTCTTACACTGGATGACTTCAGAACAATCTTTCACCTACCACAAGCAACTGACAACAATCATGACAGTTTCGTGCCACCACCATCATTTTTAGACATGGTTCCATTTTACAAAAATAAGTTGGGTTTTACAATGGAGTTGAAGACATCATCAAGCTTTAAGATAACTGGTCTTCTACAGCCATGAAAAACGTTGTGCAAAATATTTTCCAAATGCTTGACAACACGCGTAACTGGATGGGATCAACAACAGTTGCAGATAATGCAAATGATGTATTGCTTTACCAATAACATTCATGTTGATTATGCGGAGTTACTATGGGAAGGACTTTATTATTCTCTTCATTATCCAACATCTTCGATTCCTTATCCCAGATTTACTAAGATCATCATTAGTCATTACATGACTAATTTTCCTGAGATCTCAAGGCGTGCTAGAGACATATATCACAATCTGAAAGATGATGATATAATGAAAAGTATCTTTAATTCAGGAAGACACAAAGATAGAGTTGGAATGAAGATTCCAGACTGGATGATCTCAGACGAAATGAAGCACATAAAGCATTATCGGATGTATGCGGAGGTGTTTGTGGGGGGGGGGATAGATTTTCTCTGACCATCAGTCACAGCCGACTGAGTCTACCCAAGGAACTCATAGGACACCTAGCGCCCCTAGGTCACCTAACCCTAAAGTGGATGCATGAGAGTCAAGTGCTCCAAAACGATCAACTGTGATTCGTTTTTGTATTCCTCAAAGGAGATCCACACGTCTTACTCCGCCAGCTCCAGTGCCAACCGTTAATAAAGCAGATGATATGATTTTACAAGACACACTGCAAGTAAGTCTTGCTGAGCACAAAAGTCGAGAAGAGCAAGAAGCTAGAGAAAAAGTAGAACTGGTGAACAAGCACTTGGCATCCGAGGAAATTGAAAAGATGGTGGACGAACCAGAAAATGTTATTGATGATAGTCCAATCCCTAAGAATGATGATCAAAATATTCTCGGCACTAGGTTAGAGCCCAGAAGTGATAAGGAAATTCCGGAGGTAGAGATTACTAATGTTGTAATACTTGTGATTGTTAATGAAGAAGAAGAGGAAATAACTGATGAGGTGTATGAATTAAAGCGAAAGGAGAAAGGGAAGATTGTAGAGGAGTCTAGGAGTACACCATCCCTCACACCAATTAGATCTCCTAGGATTCATACTGATCTCGTATCTTCAGATACTGAGAAACTCCAGGAATTGATGAAAACTGATACTACACCTACACCATCATCAAGTTCACTCAACACCAAGTTATCTACCACAACCCGACTTCTATCATTATTCAAAGCCAAACCTGCTCGTTTTAAACGTTAAAAGAGTTTCTTTCAGGAGTTACAGGGATATTATGGATATTTGTTTGAACATCTGAAAGCAAAGTTCTTGTCAAGGAAGTCATTTGATACTCTTGTTGATCATCACAGATTCAACAAGCAATTGATAATCACATTCCTTCTCTAGTTGATGAGTCCGTAAAAAATTATATGTCTGGACATATTCTTCATGTTCATCCAGCTCAACCACAAACAACATATGTTCCTGAACAACAATATCAACTGTATCTATCAATGAAAAATAATCCTCAGTTGCAGCAACAAGACATAGCAATATGGTTGGCACTTCAGATGAAATTTGAGACACTTTAGGTACCTCAAACTACTTGTAGAACTTCTGCCGTTCGCCCAAAAGATCAGGACGACCCTCATGATGATGCTCCTCCTGAGGATGGAGAATAGTGCAAAGCGGCAGAAGACATCCGAGTACGAAGCACATGTGACTAGAGAGTCGTCTGGACAGGTTAATGAAAGTGAACAAAATCCATCATCTTCAGGTAATCAAGAGCAAGTTAATGATTATGATTTTTGGACTGAGTCGTATGCTTCAGATGATGATGAAATACCAACGAAGCAAGTATCACAAGACATTATGGAAGAAGTGTCACTGACTATTAATGAGGCAGAGCTAAAGAAAATTGCTGATGAAATGTTGAGACAAAGATGTACTTCAGGAGATGAGCATCAATATCATATTGATCAGATGAAGAATTTCTTGAAAAGTGACTTTGTTTGGGAAAGCAGAAAGGAAATTCTTGCATCTCCACATCCACGAAAGACCTCACCTTTAGTTCAAAGTTGTCAAAGAGATCCTGAAGCTCTAGCATTGTCTCTGATAAATCAAGATCTTTTGTATTTAAAGAAAGGAAATTCAAGGCCTGAGAAGATAGTGTTGTCACTTCACAAGTTTCCTGCAATTATTTTCAATGATGTTGATATCGAAGAACAGACTTCCAGATGGGTGAATAAGTGTGTAAAGAAATTTAATCCTTATGCTCGGTATGGTGTTGAACATTGGAAGAATCCTCATGCAAAGATCTTCTACATAAAGAGGCAGAAAGAGCCTGGAAAACCAAAGGAAGTTGTTTATTTAAATTCAAAGATCATTCAAGTTATCAAGACATACTGGGAACTGGACCATGAACACAAGTTCATCACAGAGATAGTTGCAAGAAGAGCCAATGAGTGCATAGTGTCAATTACCGAGTCTGATTACAAGAATCTCAATAAGAATGATATTGAGGATATCTACTTGCTGATCATGAATGGCAAGGTACCTGATTATGCAGAAACATGTCTGCTGTGGTCTTTATCAGTTTTTATCAGAAGCTCAGTGATATGGGAGAGAGTGCATGACTTTCAACTTGGCATAGAAAGCTATCAACAGAAGGTTAATATTACTGCACCAACAATATCTTTCCTAGGAATTGAAAAGCACAAAATGTTCTCTATCATCTATGAGCCCGTGCATGGAATAATATACAAGAATAGCAAGAAAGAGAAAAGGGTGATGAAACATTCAGAGATTCATAAGTTTTGTGATGCAACACTAAACAAAGTATTAGAAGGTCTAAAGAGTTACAATAATGATGTTAAGTATGGCTATAAACAAAGAGATCTTACTGAAGATGAGGTTAAGTATTTGAAATTGTTTAATGAAGAAATTGAAGTGAGATTGAAGTATCGCAACCAGATGAGAAGATGGGAGATGTATGTGAATGGAAGACCACTTGGACCACGAAGGGAACGGCCAGAATAATCGACCCTTAGGGGGAGATTGTTAGGTTCAAGAAAAGTGTCGATTATGTGGTTTTATTATATTTAGTCATTAGTCTTTATTTTGTTAAGAATAATGTAGCTTGTAATAAGGTTTATTATGCTAAAAGTAAGAAATAGCATAATTACCAAAGTTTAGGGACTAGAAATGAAACATTAGAAAGATAAAGGAAGGGAAGCTTCCTTCCCTCTCCTATAAATACCCCTCTTAATCATCATTAGGGGGTTAAGCCTTGTAATAATCTTTTCTTTTTCCCTCCATTTTATAATATTTGAAAATTAACTACTTGTCTTCCTCTACTATTCTCTCTAAGCTTTCATTGATGATCATGTATGATTCAAGATAAACAAGACCTAACAATAAGTCTTAATGTGACTAGGCATTCGGGTTTTTAGAAAATTAAAATAACGGATCCAGAGAGTGAAAGGGTCTGTTTCTTCACATACCCATGGCTGAGACAGATCATCCTCGATGCTCGACTTCTGCCTCTTTAGTTTTGATTTCCAATGTCCTCCTGCGCTACCTTTACTTTCTGACAATGCTTCCATCCTTCGTGAGGATGTTCTTTTGTTATGACGTTTTTCAGAAGCAAACTCTATAACACCCCGTGTTTTCAAGTCATTGACGACGTCAATAAATCTACTATTTATTTTAGTGTTGTACGCGTTTGCTTTTAAATTCATGTATTAAGTACAATCGCGTAAGCTAAAAATTAGCGTTCAATGTAAACGGGCATCAAACAATTAAACGTTTACATCAATCAAGTATTAAATAAATATTTTGAGAATAATTATGGTCTTTGTTCATTTTATTTTTATCGGATACGTAAAGTGTATACGTTTCGCGATAAATTAAGTTTAGGCATTCCCGGAACCACAAAAAGAATTCTACGCTTCAACAAATACCTACGATTGTACCCAATACCCAAAGTTTTATTAAACTTTACCCAAGTTAATATCATGTGTCACTTTATACACAAGAAAAACCAACCAAGACATAAACATGTACAAATGAACACTTTTATACAAAATCTACAAGTTATAATTTAGATATAATTCACTAGATACATTGTAAATATCAAAAAATTTCTAGAACCGCTTCCCCTGCCACCCCCTAACCCACGCAACAACACCATGGGACATAGAGCACACAAACTACACAAGTTGGTCTTGTACTTCATATCTTCATTAAAACCTAGCTAGTTATGTTTCCATGTTGACCATAAACTTCCTTAAGACCCTCTCATATGTTCTAAGACCACTATTGCATCTTTTTGACTAGCTAATACATATATAAATACAATATTGTAGAGAAAAAGAACACCATAACATACACTTAACACTTAGTAAAAGAACAAAAAACTCTCTCTTTTTTTCTCATTGCAAACCCACGCTCCACACACCCTTTTTATAATAATCCATACAAATTTTTTCTACAACCCATCAAGTATTTACACATCATGTCCTAAGATTATACAAAGGTGTTTGCAAGCCTTTGTTAACCATTTGCAAGTATTTGAAGCAAAGAATTAAGATTAGGATTATAACCAAATCTAGGTTTTTCACTTTACATCTTTGGATTTAAGTCTAAGAAAGGGTTTAGCACTTAATACTCAACATCATCATTCCATCACAATGTGTTGATCTAAAGCCCTAACTTTTTCATTCCAAGGATTATATGGAAGTAAATATGTTTATGTAGTAAAATCACCATTAGGATCTTTTAACATGTAAAAATGTATTTTTACTTATGATTGTGAATTTGTACACTTATACACATTTTATGTTGATGGTAAGATCATGTTTAAAATGATACTAATTGTTTTTACAATCTTGGTTAAGCTTAAAAAGTGTTAATGCAAGATTAGGGTTTCTAATGATTTACTTAAAAAGCTACAAGTAAATGTGTATAAATAACTTGTAAACTTGTTAATCTTGTTACCATGGACTTATGAGGACAAAGGATGAACTATTGGACATTATTATAAGTATCACATATGATAAATATAGTTATAAAGGACTTATGGTAAACTAACAAAAGTGAAAAGTACATAAAACAAGCTTATTATAAAAGTATACATATTGATGTTAAGGGGCTGTTTGGATTTCGAATTTCCAACAGTGGGTTTGACCTTTTATACAAATAATACGTCTCGTGACGATTCCAAAAAGGTAAGAAACTCGAAAAACGGATTAATAACGAAAAAGATACGCTAATTACGAGTTATACGTTAATTAAACGGGTTTATAAAATAACTTTTATAAAAACAAGTTATAAAACTTATACAAATAGAAGGTTTGACATTTTTATAAAATCACACATGATTTTAGGATTCCAAAATGATAAGAATCGAAATCTTTCAATTAATAACGAAAGAGTTATGAATTACGCGAGTTTCTACGTTTAAATGTATAAAAATACTTTTATAAAACAAATTTTATAAAAGTTACTGTTCACATCAGTGAACTACATTTTTAAAACATCATTAAATAGATGGGATTTTCAATAACAAAGACGTGCTCGAAAGAATCGCTAAAAACGGAGCTATAACGAATAAAATACGACGTTTCCGAGTTTTACGTTAACTTAAGAATTTATTTTTTTTTTAAAAAAAAATGTTATTTTTTTTTTTTTTTTTTTATTTTTTTATACAAAAATTTAAACTAGTATGAACCGTAAAATCAATGTCGTCTGAGGACAAGAAATAACCAAAAAATGTCAAATTTTGAAACATCATCTTAATAGTGATACGAATGCGTGGACATAAGAAACGCAAGAAACGGACTTAAAACGCGAAAGTTACGCCAGTTTTACTACAACGGAAATTATAAACGTTTTAACTTATTAAACACAATTTTACCAAAACAATTAGATGGTGATTAGCTATATAGAATGATATATGGTAGTAGTTACCCAATGTGATTAGTACTTATACGACCTTAAATTAAATAGGTTGCATCTGACGATTTGCGTGACGCATTATTTGTGATATACTTGATATTCGCTCACTCAAGGTGAGTTCATAGCCCCACGTTTTTACAATTTGTTTAAAAAAGTTTTTGGTGTGAGGAAAAATGCATTGATTTACAATTAGACACAAGTGTGGTAAGTTTTACATTATGATACGAGTTGCCTAAGTACGTAACTAGTTGAGCCCATATCATGAACTGTCAGTTTACTAGATTGGTGAGCGCGAATGTTATAAATAGATCTATTGGGATTGACATCCCCGTTCGGGTGATTAGTAAATCACTGCAAAACGAAACGTAAACCATAGTTCGAACATAGGATTTGCGTTAGAACCAACATCACGGCAATGTGGGCCAATTATATGGTATTCATTTAAGTTGAGCCTTCAGTGTCAATGAGCTAGGGCTAACGTAATTACATTTATACGAATGTCTGCATCTTTTGCATTATCAAACACTTGGGAAATCAAGTGGTCCTACAATATATGATTTATCAAACCTAGTGAATTCACCCACAATATTGTTGACATTTTTAAAGCAATGTTATTTTCAGGAGATCATAAGCAAAAGGTTGCCAAGGAACATTGGTGATTTTGTTTTGGATGTCATGCTAAAGGATATGGTTGCATTATGTTCTTGGGAAACTCATGTGTTGTGAAACCAGTAATCTTTTGTAATAATAATAACAATGAACCAGTTAAAGCTTCGGGCTATTTGTAACAATCATTTGTTAAATCCAATGTATCAGTTTTACAACGACTTTTTGGTCGTTCTATATACATCTTGTGTTATTGATCTGAGAAGTAACACGCCCCAGACCCTTATTCCGCTGCGACCCAATTTGGGGGTGTTACAGATTGGTATCAAGAGCTAAGGTTATAGAGAACCAGGTCAAATGTTTTTGCTGGACTATAACCATTTTCAAACATTGAATTCATACAAAGGGGTTTTACACGGGACATACATATGTGCATACATTCTTGCATACACTACTAGTTGCATTAGTTGGTTGGACTAGATGCATTCATAATTAATATACATGTTATGATATAAATATATATTACTATAAGAGTTTTATATTAAATACTAATATAAGCTATTTTGAATTTTCAGATTCAGTCATGTCAGATTCGGATGAATCGGGGGTTACATACACGGAGGTTTCCAGCCCATTTGAGGGTTTATCAGACATAGGATCACCGAGAGCCGATGATCACGAGTACCTTGAGCTACCTGGGATGCCAGAGGACCCATACGTGGAGGCCGCTCTTCAGACCCCACACTCTCCAGATTACGTGACTGGCCCTGAGGAGCCAGAGCAGACACCACCTTCACCAGATTATGTTCCAGGCCCAGAGCATGCTGATGATGAGATTGTTGCTGAGGATCAGCCATATGCTGAGGATGCCTCACCCACTGCTCAATCACCTGACTATGTCCCAGAGTCCGATCCTGAGGCGGACCTGGAGGAGGATGACGATGAGGACCCCAAGGAGGACCCTGTTGACTATTCTGCTGATGGAGGAGATGACGGAGACGATGAGGATGAGCCATCAGAGGATGATGATGATGATGTTGACATGAAGGCTGATGAGGATGAGGAGGAGGAGGAGCACCCAGCTCCTGCCGACTCGGTAGTTGTTACTTTACCAACTACGGATCAGGCCCCATCTGCGGAAGAGACAGAGCCGTTTGAGACTGATGAGTCTGCGGCCACACCACCACCACACCCTGCATATCGTGTGACAGCTAGGATTTCTATTCCAGCTCCTGTACCTACACTAGTATGGTCTGATGCAGAGGTTGCCAGACTTCTCGCTATATCTACTCCACCATCATCACCGCTCTCCCCATGGTCTTCACCACTTCCCCAGATACCTTCTCCATCACTACCACTATCACCACCCTCACCTGTGTTATCTCCAGCACCACCTCCTAGCCCCATTCGTTCATTGGGCTATCGAGCTGCTATGATCCAGATGAGAGCTGAGGCCGCATCTACTTCCCATTCTCTACCATTACCACCACCCTTCATACTCTCCCCCACCAGATCAGATGCACCATCATCAGGGATACCACCACCCTTGCCCATATCAGTTCCTACTTCATCACCACCATTGCTACTACCCTCTGCTAGTCGTAGGGAGGACAGACCCGAGGTTACCTTACCACCTCGGAAGAGGTTAGGTATCGCTCTTTGTAACACCCCCAAATTGGGTCGCAGCGGAATAAGGGTCCGCGGCGTGTTACTTCTCAGATCACTAGCACAAGATATATATTAAACGACAATTAAAAGTCATTTTAAAACTGATACATTGGATTTAACAAAATGTTTACAAAAGCTCGAAGCTTTACTTGTTTACTTGTTATTATTACAAAGATTTCCAGCCCATAACAGATATACAAAATATAATGCGACTAAATCTTTAATGCAGGACATCCAAAACATAACCACCAATGTATCCCTTTTGCACCCCGTGCCCTAATGATCTCCTGAAAAACATTGCATTTAAAACGTCAACATAAAGTTGGTGAATTTCATAGGTTTATGTAAATGTATAAGCAGGACCGCAAGACTTTCCCCGTGATAATGCAACAGATGCAGACATCACAAAATGTAATTACGTTTTCCTAAGCTCATGACACCGAAGCTCGACATAATTGAATACAATATATAAATATTGCCTACATTGCCCGTGATGATGTTCAACCCGTAACATCCAGTATCCGACATGATATACGTTCGTTTCCAGTGATAGCTAGTCACCCGAACGGGGAGGTCAATCCCAAATAGATCTATCTATAATCATTCGCGCTCACGTTTTAAGTCCATTTCTCGCGTTTCTTACGCCTACGCTTTCGTATTAAGACGAGTGATCATAAAATCACATTTTTAGGTTTTTGAGATTCTGTGATGAATAGTGTTTTACTGTTCATAACAGCTATAAAATCGTTTTTATACTTTTAATTAACGTAAAACCCGTTTTAGTCGTATCTTATTCGTTATAGCTCCGTTTTTAGCGATTCTTTCGAACACGTTCTCGTAATTGAAAGTTTTATCATATTATTGATGTTTACAAAGTATAAGTTACTGCCATGAATAGTAATTTTTATAAAATTTGTTTTATAAAGTATTTAGCGTCGTAAACTCGTAACTAGTGTATCTTCTTCGTTATTAATCCGTTTTCCGAGTTTCTTATCATTTTGGAATCCTCATGAGATGTACTATCTTTATAAAACATAATATGGCTGCTTCCAAAATCGAACCAAAACAGAAAGTTTGAGGTTTTGTGATTTAGACATGTTTTAAGCTTGATTTTTGTACCATTAAGCTTCAACACCTTATTACAACTACTTCACAACATTTCTATCTTATGTTTTACATATATAAAGTCCATTAGATCATGCTTTACTCAAGTGGGTTCAAGATAACAAGTTTAACTACCATTTTCACTTGTAACTCATAAGTTAACATTAGAAACCCTAATTTGTACATATACATGTTTATACTTAAACAACATGTTAAAATACTTATACATCTCTTTTAACATGATATTACCATTCATATGACATGTAAATAAGTCCATATAACATTAATCATAAGTAAATATCCATTTTACATATTCAAAAGTACCCTAAATGGTGATTTAGCTAAATATAACATATGAACACATAAAATCTTAGTTATGAAATGATTAAGCTTTTAAATAACCTTGAGTGGATGAGTAGAGAAAAGAATAACAATCACACCCTTGTGATTAACAACCTTGGCTTGAAAATATAAGGTGAAAACCCTAATTTCAACCAAAAACCCTAATCTTGCAATATCTTGTTAAAACCCTTTCAAAGCTTAACCAACCCTTCAATTCTTCTTAGAATACCTTAAGTATGATGTATAAACACTAATATGGTGAAAGAAAATCAAGCTATGGATTGTGTATTAAGGTGGTTTGATGCCGTGGGTTTAAGAGAAGGAAATGGGAGAGTTTTTGTGATTTTCTTGTAAAGAGGTGAAGTGTATGAGTCCCTAGCTCACATGTGCAAGCTTATATATACTACTTGGAAGATATTATGAAGATATTTGATGTCTAGTGGAAGTATGCAAGGTGGAAGGACTTGGAAAGAAAGTGGAAGCTTACCTTGGATAAGTTTGGCTAGTCATGAGATCAAGTTGATGCAAGATGCATGTATGAAGATATTTGTGAAGTTTCCTTGGTCCAATCTTATCCTCCTAGTCATATATACACGAAATCATGCTTGTATATAAGTTAGGATATGTTTTGATCTTTTATATAATGAATACTTGCATTATATTAAGTATAATGTAGGATAGACTTAATAAAATGTATAACTTGCACATGGTAGAGTTTGATTTGAATTCTTTCATGAAGAATATGTATAATGTGATAAATACTTGAAGTTTTAAATAAACTTTAAGTATTGGGTATAAATTTTGGGTATTTGATGAAGCGTAGATAAGTTAACGTGCTTCCGGGAAGGCCTAAACGTATTTTATCGCGAAACGTAAACACTTAACGTAACCAATAAAAATAAAATGTGCAATGATAATAATTATCCTCTAAATAATCATATAACACTTGCTTGATGTAAACATTTAATTGTTTAATGCCCATTTATATTGAATGATCATTTTTAGTTTACGCGATTTAACTTAACGTTTACGGTTTAAGAGCAAACGCGTAAAACCCTAAAAATAAATTGTGCATTACATAATGTCATACAATGACCTAAAACACGAGGTGTTATATTTACCATATTAAATACTTAAAAATGCAGGAACTCTTTTAGAGGGGGGTTAATAATCAGTTTAGATTATAGATTGGTCTTAAGGGTAGTTGGGAATTAACCACTACAAACTTGGATGCCCTCCTCGTGTGATCGTAGGGGAATGTGGGATCGCAGAGTAAGTATATGATAGACCTCAAATGCTAATTCAGGTTTGTCGATATTAGAACCACTAATGGAACTTATAATTATACATTGTATAGGAAAATGTAATTATAGCATTAGTAACAAAATGCTTAGGCTAGCATACTTTTCTCCCTGAATTCTTCTATTACTTTACTTTATTGCATTTAATTTTCTGTAGTTATTAAAATCAACTTTAAAAACTTTTTAAAATATGACATAATCAAATTAGAACTAGTAAACCTTAGCTCTTGGGACGACCTCAGATTTACCAAACTACTGCACTATATACGACTGGGTTCTTTGTCTGTTAGTGCGTGTATCGATAGACGAGTTTCTTAAATTTAAAACTTGGCATATATTTATTTAAAAAAGTTTTACGCATCATATGGTTAGTAGGTTGAGAGGTGGTTTAGTCCTGGTGACTATTAATACTGTTTTGGGTTTGGTTGGGTGTTGCGTTAGATTGAGGGGGCAAAGGAGTGGCGGGAGTATTTAAAAAGGTGGTTAAG
>BQNB010004510.1:45348-95130 GCA_026074375.1 Tanacetum coccineum | reverse complement strand
GAGGAAGTTTGATTTTGTCACAATAAAGACAGCAAGCACTCCAATTGAGACTCATAAGGCATTGCTCAAGGATGAAGAAGCTGAGGAGATGTGTTTGTTAGAGTTATGATTGATGAGGTTTGAAGATGATATTAGTGATGAATTTGGAGTTAAAACTGATAGTTGTAAAGTTAATGCTGCTAGGCAAAAGTTAGTGCTGCTAGGCAAAAGTTAGTGCTGCTGAGCCAAAATTAGTACTGCTGGGTTACCGTTGAAGTTCGTTAGAGTTACAACTGTTGAGGGAATTTTGGGTTTATAAAAGGATAACTTCACTTATAGGTTTCCTTTTTACCTATTTAAGCGCATACGATCACCCAATATTCATTAATACTCTTTCAATTTCAAACCCAAATTCAATTTATCACCGACTCCAACAATTAATCCTCAATTAATCATCTATGGCAGATTTGAAGTTTGTTGATCAACATAATATGGTTGCTTGTTTGGAAAAAAACAGAGGAGAATGCTGAGTTTCATCAGATTGTAGACTTTCTTACTACTGGCTCTATTCATTATGCCTTAACTGTAAGTCCTACTATCTATGCTTCCTATATTGAATAGTTTTGGAATACTGCACATTCTCAAAATAGTCAATGATGTGAAGCAAATTCATGCCACAGTTGATGGAAAGACAATAGTAATATCAAAATCATCAGTGAGGAGTGATCTTTACTTTAATGATGAGGATGGTATTACTTGTCTAACAAATGAAACTAATTTTGAAAACCTTGCATTGATAGGGTATGAGAGTGATTCTGACAAACTTACTTTTCAAAAAGCTCTCTTCTCCCCTTAATGGAAGTACCTCATACATACTATTTTACACTTCTTAAGTTCAAAATATACTTCTTGGAATGAATTTTCCACTAATATAGCATCTGCAGTCATTTGTTTAGCTAATGGTTAAAAGTTTAACTTTTCTAAACTAATTTTTTATGGCATGTTGAGGAACTTGGATACCAATACAAAGAAATTTTTAATGTATCCAAGGTTTTTACAACTCTTTTTGAATAATCAGATTTCTCTTGTAAAACATTTTAATGATATTTATAAAACACCTATACATACTAAAAAGGTTTTCACTAACATGAAAAGAAAAAGAAAAAATTTTTCAGGAAGAATTACTCCATTGTTTGCATCAATGTTGGCACCACCATTAGTAGAGGGTGACGGTTCAGGACAACCCACTAAACCCTAACCAGCACCTTCTACTACTCAACCCATAATTGAAGAACAAATCCCTGTTACTAAATCATCATCACCCCAAAATACTCAAACACCTAGGCAAGCCTTACAAGAGGACACTCAGTTACCTCAGACTAGTGTGCCTATACCAAATGTAGCAGATGAGGCTGTCTTTAAGAAGTAGGATGACAAAGTGGTGAGGGCTACCACTACTGCTGCTAGCTTAGATGCAGCATAGGCTAGTGGTAACATAACTAAGACACAATCCATGGCAATGTCTAATGATACTCTTTCTCAGGAAATTGGTTCAGGTGATAGACCCAGGTGCCAAGAAGCCATGGGGGGTGTCATTGCTCAGATTAGGTCTGAGAGGGCATCTAAACATTCCTATGATTCACCTCTCCCAGGAGTTAACACACCTGTAAGTGATGAGGAAAGACTTAAACAACATGAATTGACGGATAATGTATCACCAACACCCCATGATTCACCTCTCCCAGGAGGTCACACACCTAGAAGTGACGAGGGCAGACTGCAACAAGAGAAATTGATGAATATTGTTACAGCCTTGTCACAGAAGGTGGAAGGATTGGAATCTGATCTCAAGAAGACAAAGAAGTTGTATGCTACTTATTTTAATAAGTTAATCAATAGGGTAAAGTCTCTTGAGGGTGAGTTAAAGTTTCAGAAGTCCAAGTCTAAAAGAAGGAGATTGACACTTGTTACCTCTGAAGATGAAGAGGGTTTAGTTGCAGAGGATCCTTCCAAACAGGGGAGGAATCTGATAGAAGAAATAGATTTGGATGCTAGAATTTCATTGGTTCCTCTACATGTTGAAGTTCAGGGGAGGTATGGACAAAATTTAGAAACTCAAGAAGGTTTTGGTGATGGTCAAGAAGTTAGTACTGTTGCACAAGTTTCAACTGCTAGTACATTTGTTAGTACTGGCAGTCCTTAAAGAAATTTAGATACTGCTGATGATGATTTAACCCTTGAAGAGACGCTTATGGAGATCCGAAAAAGTGGTGCTAAAGATTAGGGTAAAGCTAAAAAGGATGAAACTGAGTCTCCAAGGAAGATGAAACAGAGAGAGTGGGCTCAAATTAGTAGGGATGAAGAAGTAGCTCAAAAGCTACAAGAAGAGTTTGATGTAGCAGAAAGACAGAGAATAGCTCAAGTGCATCAAGCAGCTCAGGGTTTTACAGATGCTAAATGGGATGATATGTTGGCTAGAGTTGCAGCAGGTGAAGATTTGTTTAACAGTTACAAGCAGGTGAAAAGTGTAGTGAAGAAGATTTACCAATAAAGCTTGTGGAACTTGTCAATCAAAGAAAGAAGTTCTTTGCTCAACAAAGAGCTGAAGCTAAGAGGAACAAGCCAATGACTCTTGCTCAACAAAAGGATTACATGTTAAATTACATCAAGAACCAAGAAGGATGTTACTCTATTAAAAAATTGAACTCACTTTCATTTGAGCAGGTTAAAGACATATTTGAAACTACTATGAGGAGGGTACAATCTTTTGTGCCTATGGGTTCTGAGTTGGAGGTTCAGAGACTAAAAAGAGCAGGTCAAGAAGTTTTAGAAAAGCCTATTAAAAGACAAAAGATTGAAGAAGCTTCAGGTTTAGGTGAAGAACAATCAGCAGAAAAGGAAAAAGAATTATCAGAAAAAGAACAACAGAAATTATTAGTGATAGTTCCAGTGGAAGAACTTGTTATTCAACCTTTGCAGGTTAGGTATCCAATCATAGACTAGGAGGTTTACTCTGAAGACACAAGAAGGTATTAGAGAATTATCAGAATTGGAAACCATACAGAAGCTTATCAGATTTTTGCTAATATGTTGAAGAAATTTGATAGAGATGACCTGGTTAAGCTTTGGGATTTGGTTAAGGATAAGATCAGTACAACGAAGCCTACAGTTGATAAAAAGAAGGAATTGTGGGTTAAATTGAAGATATTGTTTGAACCAAATAACGATGATATTCTATGGAAGCTTCAAAGGTATATGCAAGATCCTTTGGTATGGAGGCTTTATGATACATGTGGTGTTTACCATATATCTTCAGTAAGAGGACATGATATCTTCATGTTGGTTAGGAAAGAATATCCTGTAACCAAAGGAACACTTGGATTGATGATGGTGGCTAGAATATTAGTAGAAGCAGATAGTGAGATGTCTAGAGAACTTTTAAGAAAGATCTTCTATCAAGAAAACAAACCAAGACAGTAAGGTGTTTGGAAGCATCCTCAACACAGAAGGTTTAATTCAGAAACTTGATGATTTGAAGGTAAATCACAAGTTTAGGGGAGGATTATTGGTAATTAGAGGCTTCTACAACTTAATGCTGCTGGTTCAAGTTTGTGGTACTGCTGAAGATTAGAGAAAATAGTCTAAGTCATTAGTACTGTTAGTATAATAGTTAGTGCTGCCAGTACAAAGTGTTAGTACTGCCAGTTTATTTGTACTGTTAGTTATAATAGTTAGTACTACTAATGTGATATGCATGAGATATATTAGTAATAGAAATGCATTATCAGTAGACGCATTTTGTAAGCCCATTAGGGTTTCTTGGTGTATAAAAGAAACCCTAAGGCATACTTAGAGATATAGATCTAGAAGTCATTTCTCATAATTAGTATTCATAGTTTCAAGGTTATTCTGTAACTTTGATTGTGTTCAATATATTGAAAGTTTAGCAAGATCTTGTTTTACTGTTTCATTATTCTTCTTAGTATTACAAACTAGTTTCCGCATAGTTTGTAGTATTCACAATCTTAGTTTCTATTATAGTTGTCTTGGATCTATCTAACACAACTAAGCTTTAACAAGCTAAGTAAGATCTATTCAAAAGGGATCAACAGCATCCCCCACTTGAGATGAACTATCTTCAAAACTCGTCTTTTCTTCAAATACCCTTTATCCTAATCCGTGACTTTTACCAGTGAAACCAAAATTAACCAGCAACTCCCTGATCATGGACTAAGAAACTACAAGGTAGGCTAGGCAATAGGTGTAACGAAACAACATATATTGGGTTACAAAATGAAAGGAAAGGCTCAGCAGGTTGTACTAGGGGTATCTTGCACTAAAGATGAGAGCAACAAGGGGTTTAACAAGGGGTTGACTAATCAATGTGAAAAGTCAATATACACAAACATAACATGGATGGGCTATTTGGGGTTAATCCTAAAATTGCCTTTTATCACAGCTACACCGATTACACTAGGTGAAATGCTCATTATTATGGTCTCGAAAAGATATACCAGGCCAAGTTCTAAAGTCTACTACAGCCATCGGCACACTCATTTTTATTGGATTTATGTATAAGGGGAAAACGGAAAGGCTTATCCTCACACAATGGAATTATAAGGTAGGTGTGCTCAGTAAAGTCTTAAATAGTTAAGTAATGAAAAACATGTCAAAATTTTAGTAATGAAACATTTTTCAAAATAAACTAGAAAAATTAAGGCAAGTATAATCAAATGGGTGTTTATTTATATTCCCTTCCCCTCCACTTGAGTTAAACGTAACCATATAAAATTTAAATAGTAATGGGAATAGAAATGGAACGGATTACTCCCTTGGATTTGCTCGGTGATATGAACAGAGAGCATGCTCTAAGCCATGCTCCAATTTTGCTTCCTCGAATAATATCCAAAATCACAAGCAACTTTACCAACCACCTGTATAGCATCCACTAAGTCTGTTTGCATGCTCCTCGCAGCTTGTTTAGTATCCAAGCACCACCACATGTGCATAACCTGTATGGCTGCAAGAAAGACTAATACCAAAAGCATAAACCCGGATAAAAGCATAATAGCATGAAATGTATAGGATAATGATACAAGAAATACAATCCTAACTCACTTTCGTAGGAACCACGGTTGCATTTAGCGTATGCAACAAGCCTTTTTAAACCACTTGGTGGCCCAAGTGGACGAGTGAAGTCTCGTGAGGGTTTCTAAGAGAACATACCCACGAAGTTCGTTTACCAATATACACGGTTTGTAAAATTTCAAATAATTTAATGGTTTGCGGGAAGGGATTATGGCGTAACCATGGACTGGGTTACGCCGTAATTATGTGGATGACATTTTGAAATTTTTTTGATTAAGTTCAGTTACGGCGTAATCATGGAAAAGATTACGCCGTAATCCAAATGATTACGACGTAACTGTGTTGGTTACGCCGTAATTGCTGCAAGTTGCGTTGCGGCATGGCCAAGCCTCATGCCTTTGCGAGCCATGGCGAGTCATAAAGGCTTATCCTCACATAATTGAATTATAAGGTAGGTGTGCTCAGTAAAGTTTTAACTAGTTAAGTAATGAAAAACATGTCAAAATTTTATTAATGAAACATTTTTCAAAATAAACTAGAAAAAAAAGCAAGTATAATCAAATGGGTGTTTATTTCTAATCTCCCTCATCCCCTTGAGTCAAACATAAGCATAAAATGAAATAGGAAGGGTTAGAAATGGAACGGATTACTCCCCTGATTTTGCTCGGTATGATGAAGAGACAGCATGCTAAAACAATGCTCCAAGTTTTCTTCTTCGAGCAACATCCACCATCACAGGAGACATTATCATCCTCACTTGTGTAGTATCCAACTAGGCCGGTTTGGGATGCTTCCTTACATCTTGATTAGCTTCCTAGCACACGTCTTGTGCATTACATGTATGACTACAAGAAAGACTAACACCAAAAGCATAAATCCAGATAAAAGCATAATAATGATAATACAAGAAATACAATCCTAACTCACTTTCATAGGAATCATGGTTGCATTTAGCGTATGCAACAAGCCTTTTAAACCACTTGGTGGCCCAAGTGGACGAGTGAAGTCTCGTGAGGGTTTCCAGAGAACATACCCATAAAGTTCGTTTACCAATATACACGGTTTTGTAAAATTTCAAACAATTTAATGGTTTGCAGCAGTAATTATGTGAGTGACATTTTGAAAATTTTGGATTAAGTTCAGTTACGGCGTAATCATGGAAAAGATTACACCGTAATCTAGGTGATTACGACGTAACTGTGTTGGTTACACCGTAATTGCTGCAACAGTAGCAACATTACCACATAATTACGAATCGAAGTGACCTTGAATTTTGTCCCCTCGCTGTTATACCCTTGCAAAACCAAGTAAGGAACATACAAACCAACTAATATGCAAAACTTGAAATGAAATAAGTCAAAACATAAATTAAAAGATAGGTATTGGGTGCCTCCCACGAAGCGCTTATTTTTGTTTGAGTCTCTAGCTTAACTTCACCCTTATTTACTAGATAATCGGGTGTCCATTCCCTTACTTGGGATCAAGAGTGGGTAGAAGTAGCAATAGACACCTTTAGGTGTAAGTATGCTACAGGATAGGGAAATAATGAATAGAAGGCATACCTTCCAGGAGATATAATGTCCCTATCTACCTTACATGGTTTAGATGTTTTGAACACTCCATATAAAGGACTCATTAGTTGAGTATGAATGAAAGGCTCGGTATTTATGATAACTGAATGCACCTATATTTTCATAAAATTTAACTGAGGTTCCTTAGCGAGAAGTCTTTCAAGCTCTTCTAAATCCTTAGTAGGATTAAAATCAGGCTCATCGTCAACCATGGTTACATTCAAGATCTCGTCTCCGAATTCTTCCAAAAGTTCATCCAAAATTGATTTAGTAGCTAATGCTACATAATCATCATTAGGTGGTGTGGTGTGAATGGGTTCTGGGATCAAAGGTTGTACAATTTCATCTATTTCATCAGGGACGTTAAAAAATTTCCTAATCCGTTCTACATCCTCGGCCGTAATATCCCACATATCAAAAGTATCCCCATCATCACCATCTTCCTCCTGATCCTCCTATGAATCATCATCCTGTTCCCAAATACTATCCTGAACTATATCATGCCCCATTCGCTTCATGTTTTTGGCTCCTGTTCTAAATAAGTCATCCAAGATTTATCAAATTCAGAATCCTTCTTACTATTGTTAGGTGTGTGTGGTGGCTGAGTGAAAAATTAGGGTGTGAAACCATATGAGTGATTACTGAGTGGATTCATTCCTAGGCTTTGTTTAGCAACGCATAGATTATATTCTGCTATAGTCATATTTTCAACGTCTACATCGTTACTCCCATTAGTAGATACAAAATAATTCTTAAGATATGGTTGAACGGGTAGGAAACAAGGATGTGGAGGAGTAAAGTTATGAGAGTACGGATAGCTAAAATTCTTACTCTTATTCTGGTGAAAAGAGTCAACATTCGCCTCATTATAATTTGTTGGACTTCTACTGGATCGAACATCGTCCCATAATCTAATTTCTTTCACAGCTTCATACTCAAAGTACTCGCTTATCGTCATGTTCTCAATGTCAGGCTCCATTTCCATGTTTCTTGAAAATCAAACAAGAGATAACAGTAGATACAAGGAAATAAATACTGAAATAAAATATATACAAAAATCAAATTTAAAACCTAATTAGCTCCTCGGCAGCGGTGCCAGAAACTTGATGCGTATTCTATTTTAAATATTTATTTACTAAGTTTTAAATTTATAAAACTCGTTTCACCTTACAACCGCACTAACGGGAAGAGAACCCGATCATGAGTAGTGTAGTTATGGTAAATCCGATGTCGTCCCAAGAGCTAAAGGGCGGAAGTAAATCTGAGTTTAAAGTAGTTGTCACATTTAAAAGATGTTTGAATAATTAAATTGTAAGAGAATAGATGAGAAGAATGAAACTTGTTTTATCAATCAAAGGAAATGGTATAGTGGAAGGCTACTAAGAAGACGAACCCATTTAACTTAATTAAATATCCTAGGTTTAATTATCTTGATCTCAAGTGCAATGTCTAATTCTTGTTTTATTAGTGGTTTATAAAGTCGATAGACTTGAATGGGTATATTTAGTCTATCCTATACTCCCTGCGATTCCGAATCAGTCCAAATCGTATAGGAGGTAGGTTATGCAGGTTGCAGTTATTAATCCTAACTATTCCCAAAACTTATCTAATAACCTATATAGATAATTAACCCCCTCTGAAAGAGTTCCTGTGCTTTTTAAGTATATTGAGTGATAAGTGCGAAGACTGGTTAGTTCCTACACTAGGGATGAAGTCATAGATCTTCCCTAGTACCTGATGGATCCCATATTGACATGATAATCTAATAATGGGGCAAGCAAGGTCCAAACCACCCGTACTACCAAAACCTAGGGTTACATGATAGTCAAGGAATATCTAACGAAACAATAGTCAGACAAAGAGATCAAAAGTAATTAACCAAGGAATAATTAATAAATTAAATGTCAAGAGCAAAATTAAACATAAGAAATATCAAGCATCAACAAATTAAGCCGAGACCAAATAAATTATTGAAAATACTTAATTTACATCAAATTGTAATTGTTGAGGAATCATGTACAAATCATGCTGAAATAATGCTCCCGATCTTCTAGTTGGGGTTCGCCCTATACCCGGATTAAGCAGGCAGGCTACCTACTCACTTTTCTATTTCTTCCTTTATTCGTCGCACACCAGAGAATACAACCGAATGGAATTGATTCCATTGATATCAATTGATATCTATTTATACTAAATATGTTGATTGGTCATATGGCGAGTTTAGTCCCCGGAGTTTGGGGTGAATAATGAAACTTTGTACAACTTTCGCATAATATTAGTCCCTGTGATTTTATGGAGTAACCAAATATATGGTTACGTCGTAACACTCCTGACGCGGTTTTCCTTCTTTAAAATATATTTTGGTTATGGCGTAATAAATAATCACATTGCGCCGTAACCCTTAGTCGGCAATAATATAATTTCCATAATAAAAGATTACGGCGTAACTATTTTGGATGTTACACTGTAAAGCCTCGTCAGCACCGAATCTTCGTATTAATTAAGTGATCTTCTAAATCTTCGTAATAATTGGTCAATTACGGCGTAACTCTTGTTGATGTTATGCCGTAACTTCTTCGTCAGCACAATTCCATAAGTAAAAACTAGTTATGGCGTAATCATGGTATCAATTACGCCATAACTCATGAATAATGTGGATTTTGATGTAAAAAGCCGTTTTTCTGCATCTTTTCCATTCTATTACCAAATTTACCTAAAATACAAAATATAAGCGAATTAAGTACCAAAACGATATAAAGCAGTGCAATAAACGTGGGAATTTGATATGAAAAAGTATTAAATATTTGATGTTATCAGTACTCCTGGACGACTAGGCCATGGCAGACCTGGTATGCTTGGCAACATGGCTCGAAGGAGCACGAGAGAGACAGAGAGGCCTTTCGATTCTTGGAAGCTTTAGCCTTGGCTAAAACCTTCGTACTAAGGGTACCAGCAGCAAGGTCCTCTGGAGTGGGGTCCGAGATAGCAACATTAATAGCAGCATGGGGAGTACAGTAGAAAGGAAGTGATGACATCAAATAACGTCACTTTATTATATCATTTATCCCATCTGTTTTGCCCACTTTTATATAAGTATTGCATTATTTGGTACTTAATTGCTTTAAAGTTGATAAATGCAGTAATTCAGGAGTGTTTTGGGAAGACAAGCTAAAAGGCGCATAATTTGGAGCTAAAACGAAGATATTTAAATTTAAGCTTAGGTAGATTTCTAACTAGCTCCTTGGATACTAAAGATCAAAATTAAGACGCATATTGGTGAACCTATTCTTCTATGCCATAATGTAGAGTTTTCATCTATTGTCGTAAGACATAATTTATCTTACGCTTATTTCCTAATTCATCACATTTAATGCTCTTTTCCTAATACTCTACCTTTGAATAGTCGCCTTTGTTATTTCACTATCATGTTCAAAAAATATTATTTTGCACTTATTATCACATATATGACCAATACTTAGTAAGTTAAATCTTAAATTATCTACATGCTCAACATTTTTAATTTTAAGGGAGTCATGAGAAATCGTACCTTTTCCAATGATGGTTAACGCGTAAATTACTTCCAAAATAATATACCTCCATTGTATGCTTTGTATGTAGCAGGAAAAGGTTGTTGGTTGCCCGTCATGTGTTTTAGAGCTATCCACTATCTTTAAATCCACGCGTTGGGCGCAAAATTAATTCCTAAGCTAATCTATTTACAATTATATAAACAATTCAAACATTGGGCCTATATCTCATGTGTCCAAAATTGTTACGTTACCAATTCATCCTTTGCATATATTGCATTTGATTTGGATGTAAAAATGGTGGATAAATTCCCCAAGGAGTATAATTTTATTGTTGGGAATTATTCCACGTTATAGGATATATATTAGAGTAATTTTGTCTATCTTGGTTTCTCCTAGGTTGCAGTGTTTTAGACCGAGGACGAGAATTATTATTTCTTTTCGGAGGTGGAGTTTTTGACCTTACTTTGGGTGTGGTAAATTCAACTCTGGGTTTTAAAGATGGTTTATAAAAACGTTTTACTTCTCACCTGCAACGGGAACCTTAACATTATTTACATGTATATATTTAGGTTTCGGACTCGAATTTAATTTAGTGGATTTTTCTTCAACAGAGGAAGGTTCGTGTGACACCCGTGATTTAATCAGGTTAGTGATACCTTTAGAAATGGCTAAGAGTTTGTTTTGTGTGATTCTTGTGTGCTATGTGTTATATATGTGTGCTAAGTGATTTGAATAGGTGCATGATGTCATTTTGAGGTGTATGATCATCTCATTTTGAGTGCGTTTGTGTTTGGTGATGAGTATTCCATTTGTTCATGTATAATGATAATGGAAAGGAATGGCGTATTACATGCAATGCTATGACTATAGTGGATGATTTTGTGTTAAGCGTTAATGGGAAATGTATTATGTTGGAAATAAGTTAAGTGAGTAAAATATGGAAGTTTGTAGCAAACTTTCTAAATATAGAAAGTGAAATGTGAAATAAAAAGTTAGTTTTTAGAAAGTTTAGTAAGTTGCGTTTATGTAAAAAGGTTTACCCAAATTAGCTTAAGTTTTTATGAAAACTTAAGGTAATGAAGATAATTAGTTAATAAATAAATATAAATAATATATATAAAATTATATATACTATATAATTATATATATTATTATACTTTATATGAAGCTCCAATCTTGATTGCCCCAGACTGGGACCTACCCTTTGAGCTTATGTGCGATGCAAGCGACTTTGCCATAGGTGCAGTCTTGGGGCAACGTCATGAAAAACACTTTAGGCCTATACACTATGCTAGTAAAACAATGAACGAGGCGGAATCGCATTACACCACGACGGAGAAAGAAATGTTAGCCGTGGTGTATGCCTTCGAAAAATTCCGGTCTTACCTCATCTTGAACAAAAGCATAGTGTATACGGATCACTCCGCCCTAAAATATCTCTTTGCTAAAAAAGATTCCAAGGCGAGATTGCTCCGGTGGGTTCTCCTCCTTCAAGAGTTTACATTCAAAGTAATTGACACAAAAGGAGCCGAGAATCTCGCGGCCGATCATCTTTCCTGATTAGAAAATCCGTATGAAAATGTGCTCGACCCAAAGGAGGTAAATGAAAAGTTTCCTCTTGAGACACTTAATATGGTAACTTTTCGTGGTGACTCAAGTACCCCGTGGTTTGCCGATTATGCAAATTACCACGCGGGGAATTTCATTGTTAAAGGGATGTCGTCCCAACAAAAGAACAAGTTTTTCAAGGATGTTAAACATTACTTTTGGGACGACCTCTATTTGTTCAAAATATGTGCGGATCAAATGATCTGGCTGTGTGTTGCAGGCCAAGAAGCTGTTGACATCCTCACAACTTGCCATAGTGGACCCATCGGGAGACATTACGGTGCCAACTACACTGCCAAAAAGGTTTTTGACTTAGGATTTTATTGGCCCACAATTTACAAAGATGCCCATGACTTGGTCACCCGATGTGACACTTGTCAGCGTTAAGGAAAAATTTTACAACGTGATGAAATGCCTCAAAATTCCATCCAAGTTTGCGAAATCTTTGAGGTTTGGGGCATCGATTTCATGGGGCCGTTCCCGTCTTCACGAAGGAACAAGTATATACTCGTGGCGGTCGACTATTTGTCAAAATGGGTTGAAGCAAAAGTGCTCCCCACCAATGACGCCCGAGTTGTTTGCAAATTTCTTAAATTTCTCTTCGCCCGATTCGGTGCCCCTCGTGCTATCATAAGTGATCGCGAAACCCATTTTTGCAATGACCAGTTTGCAAAGGTCATACTTAAATACGGAGTTACTCACCATCTCTCCACCGCGTATCACCCACAAATAAGTGGGCAAGTTGAGGTATTTAATCGTGGCTTGAAACGAATTCTTAAAAGGACCGTGGGCGAGAACCGTGCCTCTTGGTCGGATAAACTAGATGATGCACTCTGGGCCTTCCGTACCGCTTACAAAACACCCATCGGGTGTACTCCATACAAGCTCGTGTACAAAAAGGCATGTCATCTACCGATCGACCTCGAGCACAAAGCCTACTGGGCCCTGAAGCATGCAAACTTTGACCTTGGGACCACAGGTGATCACCATAAAGTTCAACTCAATGAACTAAATGAACTTCGTGATCATGCCTATGAGAACTCTTTGTTCTATAAAGATAAAACAAAGACGATCCATGACTCAAAGATCAAAAACCACGTTTTCAACGTCGATGATCAAGTCCTCCTCTTTAACTCTCGATTGAAGATGTTCTCGGGCAAGTTAAAATCCCGTTGGTCCGGATCGTTCACCATTACCCAAGTCTTTCCATATGGCATCGTTGAGTGACTACGCGCGAACCAACCCTTCTTTTTATGTGTCAATAAGTAAATAGAAATATAAATACACAAAAAGGATCAGAACCGGTTGTCCTGGATCTCCAAACCTTCCCCAAGGATAAATGAATTCGGGGATTGGGTCAAGCTTAGTGACCCTAAACAAGCGCTTCGTGGGAGGCACCCCATGCTTATCCATTTTTCTTCTTTCTTATTTCTATTGTGATGTGAGGAGGCTTGTACTCTTTCGATTCTTGTTGTTTGTACTTGTGATTTTTTGTAGGATTGACCCAAAATTTTTGAAGACTCTCGTGTTCGGTGTTTTGTCCCGGTCCACTCGAGCTTCCTAGCCTTTGCTTGCAATTAGTTTGGGGAAATCTGATATCCTAGATTATTATCGACTAACATTTATCTTTTAGCATACTTGATAAACGGCTTGAGATTTTTGTGATACTTTCTCCATGCTCGGATTATGCATTCGACTTTTTGAGTTCTAGTATGGGGTTATAAGCCTTAGACTAGGAAACATTGAGGACAATGTTTAATTTTAGTATGGGGTAGTATATCTTCGATATGATCTGACCTACCTTGCCCGTTGTTCTCACGTACCCCGTTTTCCCACAAAAATTAAAAAAAATTGAAAAATTTTAAAAATTTTCAAAAATAAAATATGTGTGTTGTCACAATTTTGACTTTCCTGCTGGGTAAAATAAGAATAAATTTTGACTCGATCGAGCGTGTTGAGCTCTAGCTTGTTCCTTAACTTTTAGACTAAGCATTCGCGGAATTCGCGAAGAATGAAAAATGATAGAGTTAAGTATGAGTTGGATGCTAAACAAGGATTATTTGGAAATCTTAAGAGCTCATGTATGTAATTTGTGGTTTTTTCTCCCATAAGCTTCTAACAGGATTAATATACGTGCTATTTTTGGAGATTAAACTTAAATCAATAATTTTTATGTAGTATATAGCAAAAATTTTAGTCTTAGTTCAAACTTATACTTGAATTTTTCAAAAAGAAGTCTTCTCTATAAAAAGTAAAATAAATAAATAATAATAATAATAAAAATATATATAATAATAATAATAAAAATTGTGGGCTTATAAAAGTTTACTACCTCTTGCCGGCTCACAACCGATGTGGTAGTCTTCTAAAGAAAGCCCATAGTAAGAATAAAAATCCGAGACTGATAAAAGTTTGCTGCATCTTGCCGGCTCACAACCGATGTTGCAGCCTTCTAAAAGGTCAAGGATTACAATTGCAATCAATGTTATGTTAAATAGTAAGTGTGAATTAATAAATAGATCTCTTTTTGTTAAATTTAAATATGTTTTTGAACTTTGACTATTCTATTTTTTAAATAAGCTATGTATATACGGGAAACCTAAGAGTTTTTGAAACCTAAGGTCCGTGAGTCCGGATACTAGTCTCTGTGGGGTGTCAAAATCCTGATCACTTAGCAGCAAGGTTGGGATGTGCCGAGACGAAATTCGCTACATGGGATGATCTCGCCTTCAAACTCATTATTCTCGGGTGGAACGTGAAACATAGAATTTTGCAAAACGTTGATCCATGGTTGAAATTCAAAATAGCACATTCACCTAAGATATAATAATTGTCGGGAGTGAAAAGTTCACAAGTTGCAAATATGAGTAGTGTTAGCATCTTAACTGATATTTAGCTTTCGTTTTAAGCTTGGTTTGGAGCTAGTGAAAAGTCGGGGACGATGAATTTATCCTTTTTGGGGCATTCTCGGATCGAAATGCATCTTGTTCTATGATCCCTAACGGTTATGGAAATAACGAAAGTCGGAATATTCTAGGTAGTTGCTAAAAAAATGGAAAAAGTTTTGAAAAATGGGAAAATGGGGTGTTTTAAAGCTTGTGATTTCTTAACTCTCCCCACAAAAGTCTTTGCTACTTTTCAAAGATTTAGTTTGGGGAAGTTTTGAGGTATTTGGTTTTAGAGCATATAATATTGCGTGAGGACATGGCAATCACTTAGTTTGGGGAATTTTGATATGTGAGAAATCACATATCCTTTTTATTCCAAAAATGATCCTTAAATGAATAAATTGTGCAAATTATGTTTGTATATTGCTTGTTTTGTCATTTGTGATGTGTAGGTACGGATATTGCAAAAATCATAAGAAAACGGTCAAAACCGGACAAATACGAAAAGGGAACGGTTAAAAGTGTACAAGGAGCCGGAAGTTTCTTGCAAAGGTCAAAAGTCAACTTTGGTCAACCCTTGAGTCAACCCACAAAATACAAAACCCTCAAAATACACCAAATGAGCCTTAATGTTAAAACCCCAAATTACTATAAGTCCTTAAAACTCCTAACACCGTTAGTCTTTTTATTTATAAAGACTAACAAAAACACCCACAAAAAAGAGGTTGTGTGAGCTCGTTTACTTTAGAGATGCAAGTTACGTTGCATAATGAGATAAAGCAAAAAATTTCCTTGTAAAAAGGTGGTATATATATAATTGATGGATATTACTGTGCATCTAATTTAATAGATGGATAATTACATTGATGAAAATTACGGGTTGTTATAGTCTCCCTCCCTTAAAAGAAATCTTTTCCCGAGATTTAGTTAGATGCCGAAGTGATGTTTGAAAACATATGTGGATACTTGGCACGAATTTGATCTTCGCGTTCCCACGTAAATTATGGTCCTCTTTTAGAGTTCCATCTTACTTTGACTATAGGAATACGTCTTTGCTTTAGTTGCTTGACTTCTCGATCTATGATCTCCACTAGTTCTTCCACAAAGTTGAGTTTGTCATCGAGTCGAATCTCTTTCATTGGAATGACAAGGGATTCGTTGGATAAGCATTTCTTTAGATTAGAAACGTGGAAAGTACTGTGGATATTATTGAGCTCTTCAGGAAGCTCAAGTTTATATGCCACTGGGCCAATCCGTTTAAGGATTTTGAAAGGTCCAATGTACCAAGGGTTAAGCTTTCCTTGTTTTCCGAATCGGATGACACCTTTACGAGGTGACACTTTTAACATAACACGATCTCCAACGTGAAATTCTAAAGGCTTTCGCCTTACATTGGCATAACTTCTCTGTCGGTCTCTTACAGCTTGCAAGCATTGTCGAATTTGCACTATCTTTTCAGTGGTTTTATGGATTATTTTTGGTCCCGTAAGTTGAACATCTCCAACTTCGGCCCAGCAAACAGGTGATCTGCACTTTCGACCATAAAGTGCCTCAAATGGTGCTGTCTTAATACTGGTATGGTAACTGTTATTGTAAGAAAATTCTACTAGTGGTAAGTGTTTTTCCCATCCTTTTCCAAAATCTATAACACAGGCTTGAAGCATGTCTTCAAGTGTGGATGGTTCTTTTACTTTGTCCATCGGTTTTAGGATGATATGCCGTACTCATGTCTAATTGAGTACCCAAAGCACTTTGTAATGATTGTCAGAATCTGGATGTGAAATGACTGTCACGATCCGAGATGATAGATATTGGCACTTTATGCCGGGGGACTTTCTTTTATGTATAACCTTGTAAGGGTTTCCATACTATCTGTCTCTCGGGTAGGGATGAAATGTGCAGATTTGGTAAGACGATCGACAATAACCCAGATTGTGTCATGTTCGTTTGATGTTTTGGGTAGTTTTGTGATGAAATCCATCGTTATTCTTTTCCACTTCCACATAGGAATCTCTGGCTGTACCAGTAAGCCGGATGGATTTTGACATTTTGCTTTAACTCTAGAGCGTGTTAAACACTTGCCAACATACTCAGCGATGATTGCCTTCATGTTAGGCCACCAATAAAGTTTCTTTAGATCCTAATACATCTTGTTAGAAACTGGGTGAATGGAATACTTTGATTTATGGGACTCATGCATGATTAAGTCTCTCAGATTACCAAAAAAGTGGTAACCAGCTTCGGTTTTTAATACAACGAGTTCCATCAGGACGTATTTCAAATGTTTTATCCATTCCTCGCAAGTTTTCAGCCTTGATGTTTTCTTCTTTAAGTGCTTCAGTTTGAGCTTTGAGAATTTGTGAGGGTAAGTTTGGATGAATGGTCATAACTAATGATCTAACTCAGAGTGGTTTGATTCGTTCCTTCCGGCTTAAGGCATCTGCTACGACATTTGCCTTTCCAAGATGGTAGCGAATTTCAATATCGTAATCTGCAAGCAATTCTAGACAACGGCGTTGTCTCATGTTCAACTCTTTCTGATCAAGGATATGCTGAAGACTTTTATGATCAGTGAACACAGTACATTTGGTGCCATACAAATAGTATCTCTAAATTTTAAGAGCGAACAATACTGCTCCTAATTCGAGATCATGAGTGGTATAGTTTTCTTCATTAGGCTTAAGTTGTCGGGATGCATATTCAATAACCTTCTCTTTTTGCATTAACACCACTCCCAGACCTTGATGGGATGCATCACAGTAAACAACAAAATCATCGTTTCCTTCTAGTAATGCTAAGATTGGGCTTCATATAGCTTCTATTTTAGCAATTGGAAAGCCGACTTTTGATCTTCTCCCCAGATATACTTCTTGTTTTTCTAGGTTAATTCAGTCAAAGACTTTGCAATTTTTGAAAAATCTTTGAAAAATCTCCGATAATATCCGGCAAGTCCTAAGAATTGACGTATTTCTGTGGGTGTAGTAGGAGATGTCCAATTCTTAACTCCTTCAATCTTGGCGGGGTTAACATGAAGTTCTTGACTATCAATTAAGTGTCTAAGAAATTGCACAATACGAATCCAGAAATCACACTTGGAGAACTTGGCATATAATTTCTCCCTTTTGATTAATTCCAAGATTATTCTCAGATGATTTGCGCGCTCTTCTTTGTTACGGGAGTAGATAAGAATATCATCGATGAACACTATCACAAATTTATCCAAGTATGGTTTGCACACACGGTTCATGAGATCCACGAATACAGCAGGCGCTATGACAACTGTGATTTGAGCAGGTTAGTTTATATGTTTAGATATGGCTAAGAGTTCATTTTATGTGTTTAGGTGTGGTGCTATGTGATTTTATGTGTGCTAAGTGGGTTAAGTAATGTGAGTAATATCATTTGGAGGTGTGTAGGCATTTCATTTTGTGTGTGTTTGTATTTGGTGATGAATATTCCATTTGTTCACGTTTAGTGATAATAGAAAGGAATGGCGTATTACATGCAATGCTACATCAATAGTTGGATGATATAGTGATAAGAGTTTATGGGTAATGTGGCATTTTAGAAATGAAAGAAGTAAGTGAAATATAAAAGTTTGTAGCAAACTTTCTAAAAATAGAAAGTGGTTTGGTGAAATGAAAGTTATTTTTAGAAAGATTAGTAAGTAGCGTTTAAGTAAAGGTTTAATAATTAGCTTCAGTTTTATAAAAACTTAAGGAAATGAAGTAAATTAATAAATTAATAAAAAAAATATAAAATATATATAATTATAAGGGTGCGTCCGGTTTAGGGTTTAAAAAGAAAAAAAAATTTAGGCTTATTTGAGTTGGGCTAGGACTAGAAGGAAATAGATTAAATCACTTGGCCCATACCTTTTCCTCTTCTTGTTGCCGTACAAGTGAGTCCCCAAAACCTTAAGGAAGACAAAATTTTTGATCAAGAAATCTAGGTGTTAGATCGTGTTAATTCAAGAAAGAACGTCAGGTAGGTTCTTCTTCTTTGTTTATTCTTTTAATTCATGTAACATCATTTATGATGGATCTAAGGTTTGCATAAAATACATAATATTAATGATAATTAATGATGCTAGAATGATTAGGGCTTGATTAGGGTCATGATCATTCAATTGGTTAGGTTAGATTTGCGTTAAAAACTTGATTTAGGGTGAGCAGAATTTAGGACTGTGTTCACGAGTGAATATCTCCTTGATTGTAATAGGTTTTTGAGTGTTTCTGGACTCTAAACAACATCTCAATGAATGTACTTTCCAGAAAATCCAGCCTTAAAAGTTTTTAAGGCCAGGAAGTCATTCAAATGTTGGTTATACTAAAAGTTGTCAAAACAATAAATACGGGTCAGATTTAAGTCATGTTTGTGAGGGTAAAACCCTAACTTAAAATTCAAATTGAGCTTAGCCCTTCTACAGTAGTTACGTTCCATATGTATATAGAGAAACCCCAGAAGGATACCTTCTAATTTTATGTCTAAGTATGGTTAATAAGTCCAAACTCTTTAGTGTGCTATCAGATCCGAATTGGGACTATTTTGAAGTTTGATTTTCTTAGGAGTACTTGTGCATGTAAATGGATTCTGGAAATCCAAAAGTAGTTAATATACTTAAAAATGGTACATGGGTGATTTTGGTATGAATTATTAGGCATTAAGTAAGGGTTTGGGTAGTAAAGTCCTGATAAATTTGCAATTCTGAGTTAATTATAGTTAACTAGTGGAAGAGTTAATAAACGTGGTTAAGTTGGGCCTGGTGTAGGGGTGGACCTGATGGTAAATTAAACCTTAGACATCATCATATGGTTTACAAGACATGAGCTTTTAGCTTGGTCGCGTGTAACACATTTGTGTTTGTATTGTGTAGTTTGTGTGAATATTGTTTGGAAGTTGCATGTGCTTCTGGTGAGTTTCATAGCCCCTCTTTTCTTATGATTTATTGGGGGTGGAAATGATGCAAAGTGTTTGGAAATGTTTTGATTACTGTGATAATGTGTTGTCAAAGATGCATGGACTATACGTGACTATTGTATGTTGTGTGCTACATGTTTTGTGATGTGATATTGAGAATTGTGAACTAAGTCAGGGGGGATCACCTGCGGGTATCCATGGCCTGTTTAGTGGAAGGTACTGTGGCCTAGCGGGCAGGATGGTTACTTTGAGAGTATCCACGGCCGGGGCTAAGGGGGTAACCACAGGGACCTTGGTACGATTGAGACGTCTTATAAATCGTTACTGGGAAATCGTGTAAGTGGATTGTATTGGATTGGATTGTATTGGATTGGTTGTGCATGCTAGCCTGTATGATAGTTCATTTATTGTCCTGCAATGTTTTCTTTATTATCACAGTAATGTGCAGTTTGGATTTTATATCGTGTCTTAAACCTATGACTCTCACCAACTTTATGTTGACGTTTTTAAGCATCATTTTCAGGTGAGTATCGTGATGATAAGAAGGATGTTAGGAAGAGTGGCTAGAGAGACCCTAGGCATTGCTTGTGGAGTTGTCTTTTCTAGTCTTTTCATTTATGACAATTGTTTTGCTTGATACTTGTTTGTTGGAGATTGTTAGTATTTGGATTATTTTGTTTCGTGTATGACATTACTTTAGTAATGCAAGACTCCTTTATCTTATGTTGGGTATTGTCATGACACATAGTGTCCATTTGATTATTTCCTTCATTTAGATTTCTCTATAGTAGACACCATTGTGTTGTGATGATATCCATGATGTTACGCCTCGTGTTTTCACCTAGGCGGGGTGTGATAGATTGGTATAAGAGCCTTTGGTTATAGAGAAGTAGGTGGTTGAGCCTAGACTATAACCTAGGAGTCCTTCATGTAGATGCATTTAGGGCTTAAGTGTTTAATGCTATAACTGCTATGCTTCCCCTCTTTTTTGGATAGATTATATATCTAGTATTTTGCTAAGTTGCCATTTTAGTTATTTTGCCTACCCTTATCTGGTATGATATATATTACTTTCTTAAGTATTTTAGCTATGTTTTTCTCCACCCGTAATAATTCTCGTTGGGGAACCATTTTCCCAACTAGACGTAAGCGTTATAAGGATCCATAAGAGGAGCCTCTTGTGGAACCGAAGGAGATAGGATAGTTGATCGTTTGTCGGATGCACATAGTAAGGCTAGAACCGCGGAGTCGGGTGATTCTTGCTAAGGCAAAGTCAAACCCAAGTGAGGCCCATCATAAGTTTATCCTGTCCTTTACCTCGTCATGTCGTTATTGATAATTTCTTTTGGACATTTTGTATTTTGGAGGTGATGCGAGACTTTTGTTCTTTTATGTCGTTTTGATTTTATTTAGAGATAAGTAAGTAGTTAATTGATGGAGCATCCTTTATGTGTTAAGTTAGAGTGGTTTAAGATGTGCAATATGGTATATGTGCTTATATGTGAATTATGATTGATATGGGTAGTCTTGGAAGTAAGTACACGTGTGAAAGGAGGCACTTATAATTATGGTGGCCAACATAATTATAAAGGCATCACACACGTAGACTTGTGACCATGATTGCATTTATTTGTGTTTGGTTGTAAGGTGGTAGCGTAATATGTTTTGTTTTTGATATGGGCATTTATGATAATGATGATGGTATGGGTAGAGAATTATTCTCTTACCCTAATTGGAAGATATGTTAAATTGAGTTGTATAGATAGTAAGTTTCTTTTCTATCTAGTATTTGCGGATGCCTAGTATTATTATTGTTGAGGTTGTTTGTTTGCTCGATTATTCGTTTGGATTCCTAACTCTAAGTGTAGAATCCCTTCATCGTACTTTGTTGTAAGGAGGTCCTATCTTCCTATTCGACGTCTTGATGTATATTGGTTGTTCGGATCTGCTGCTTTGGGTTATTGGTACATTTCTTTGGTTTTCCCGTAAGTTGACTTCTCGTAGGAATATCAGAATTTTTCCTTTTAAGCACTATTTGTTTGTGACAATTTAGTACGGATATTTACTCCCTTGGTTGTATATCTCTTGGTTTTTGTAACCCGTTGGCGACGTGTTAGTATTGATGCTTTTAGGTTTGCTCTGTTGATTGTTATTTTGGATAAGACCTTACGTTTTCTTTTGGATCCGTAACGTTTGTCATAAGTTTCTCTTGTACGAGTTCGTTTGATTTTACTCCGAGTATATGGTTTTTGGTATTTTCTTTCGTTTTCAAACAACAGAATGGTGTTAGAGTCTATACGGTGTTTTAAAATCCATTTTGGTGTTGCGATGTCCTTTGTTTGAGTAACATATAGTATAATTGATGTCGAATTATAAAAAAAACCCTTTTGAAGAATATCTTGGTGATGTTTGGCAAAAACTGTGTTTAAAATGATTATTATGAATAAAATATGCTTAAAATGATCGTTGCGAATAGAACATATTTACGTGGCCTATACAATTAAGTTATGAAAATTGTCTTGTGGTTATTAAATTCTAAATTTTATTATGAAAAGTAGGTTAAAATGATTCATGGTAGTAAGATGCGATACACCATTAGATAACTATCTTTAGATTTTTATGACAACCATGATTAAAATGAATTTTTCAAAGATTAGACTTAAGACATTTTTTTAAAATGATTTTTATATTTAAAATGACTCTCTTTATTTTAAATTGATTTTAAAAAAAACATTATTTAGTTGGTTCTTTCGAGTAAAGTCGATTATTGGTATAAGAAGTTTGTCTTTCGTATTTATAAGTTCTGGTGCATATTGATTTTCGTTATGTGTTTCTTTTGTCATGATACGCCTGTTGATTCTTTCATTTGCGTTTTCAGTCGGTACATATATGTATCCTTTCTTTCAAAGGATTCTTATGTCGTTTGATCCGCGTCTATTTGCATATGTGAAATCCCCCATATGTATTCTAGCCTTTGACTCGATATTTGTTTGTTATCATATTCGATTGTTCATAACCCTCGGAGTTCGTTGATACCATTGAGTCGTGGAAGCTTTGATGTGATTGTGGGAATGGACTGGTTGTCCAAGAGGAAGTTGTGATAGTATGTCATGAGAAGGTGGTTAGGATATCGTTGGAAGGTGATGAGATACTTCGGGTTCAAGGTGAACGTACTCAAGGAGTCGCGAAAACCTTATTTAACACGAAGGTAGATGAACCGAAAGTGAGTGATACTTCCGTCATACGAGATTTTGTTGATATGTTCTGAAAGACTTGTCGATGACTGCCGCAACGACAAGTTGAGTTCTGTATAGATTTAGTTCCTGGAGCGACGCCAGTCGCGAAGTCCCCATATCGTCTAGCACCCTCAGAAATGCAAAAATGGTCTGAACAACTTCAAGAGTTGCAAGACAAAGGTTTCATACGACCTAGTCATTTTCCGTGGGGAGCACCAGTGTCGTTTGTTAAGAAGAGGAGCATGGAGTTCATTTAAAGTTAGTGTTGGAATTACTGATGAAGGAGAAGTTGTATGCTAAGTTTTTTTTAAGTGTGAGTTTTGGTTGGAAGAAGTGCATAAGACACCATCTAAGATATGATTATTCTTGAGATTGGCAGGTTACCTACCTATGTTTCATCATAAACTTTTCTAAGATTGTTAAACCCCTTACTTCCCTAACTGAGAGGAATCAGAAGTATGAGTGGGGCGCAGAACGAGAAGAGGCTTTCCAGAATTTGAGGAATGATTTGTGTGACGCTTTGATAAATCGAATGTAGTGGTTGATGCGTTGAGTAGAAAGGGAGAGTGAAACTAAGACGAGTAAGAGCAATGTCTATGACTATCCAATCAAGTGTTAATGACAAGATATTGGCTACTCCAAGTGAGACGTCCAAGGTAGAGAACGCGCCAGCAGAAATGCTGCGTGACCTGGACCAACAAATGGAAAAAAAGGAAGATGATGGTTAGTACTTTATGGATTAAATTGTATTGTGAGTATGAGTATGAAATTCGCTACCATCCAAGAAGGTAAATGTGGTGACTGATGCGTTAAGTAGGAAGGAACGAGTGAAACCTAAGCGGGTGCGGGCGATGGCAATGACTATTCAGTCTGGAGTGAAAGGAATGATATTGGCAGCTCAGGGTAAGGCGTTTGATCAGGAGAATGTAATGGATGAAAGGTTACATGGTTTAGATCAACAAATGGAGAGGAAAGGAGACGGGAGTTTATACTTCATGGATCGAATACGGGTTCCGTTGGTAAGAGGTGTGAGAACAGTAATTATGGATGAGGCTTATAAGTCTAGGTATTCTGTACATCCTGGAGCGGATAAGATGTACTATGACTATGGGTGTTCACGGGGCGGTTCGATTCGGTTAGTTGGAAGATTTAAACTATCCGTCGCGGGGCGGGTAATTAATTTTACTATCCGTTGCTGAATCGTACAAGGCGGGTAACCGGACATGCGGGTACCCGAAGTGAGCGGTTACCCGCGGTTCGGGTCACGGTTAACCATTTTTGACGTTTAATAGAGTTTAACCGTATAAAAAATTACATAGTCTAGAACATAAAATGTATTTCAAGTAAAATTAAATGACGTTGAATTTAAAAGTCATATAAAACTTAAATATTTCGTTATAATAATTGCATTCAAATATTCATATATAACGTATTAACAAAAAATATTACTCGACGTTATAGATTACGATCACATTAATCAATTTTCACACATAGATTTTTACAAATGTTTACTTTACGAGCGAAAAAGTCGTTATACAATAAAAGTATTACAATAATTGGTTAATACTTGTACAATTATTTTAATATTAGTTAGAAAATAATCATGTATAATATGCACGGTTCGGTTCAGTTAACCGCGGATATCTAAAAATAAAAACCGAAACCGAACCATTATAAGCGGTTTTTTTCGGTTTCTGTTTCTTCGGTTTCGGGTTTTTTCAGTTTCGGATTGAGCGTTTCGGCTCGGTTCGTCAGTTTCACGGTTTTTTTGAACACCCCTAACTATGACCTTCGAGATATGTACTGGTGGCCGGGAATGAAGATGGATATTGCTACCTATGTTAGTGAATGTTTAACTTGTGCAAAGGTAAAGGTTGAGCATCAAAGGCCTTCAGGCTTATTACAACAACCAGAGATACCTGAATGGAAGTGGGAAAACATCACCATGGACATCATCACTAAATTACCTGGAACAAGGAATGGGCATGATGCAATATGGGTTGTAGTTGATAGATTGACCAAATCAGCACATTTTCTGGCAATACGTGAAGATTATAGTACAGAGAAATTGGCGAGGTTGTACACTGATGAAATTGTTGTGCGTCATGGAGTGCATGTGTCGATTATTTCGGATCGTGACGTACGGTTTACATCACGTCTCTAGCAAACATTTCAGAAAGCCTTAGGAACACGATTAGATATGAGCACGGCTTATCACCCTCAGACAGACGAACAGATTGAGCGTATAATTCATACGTTAGAGGACATGTTAAGGGCGTGTATGATAGACTTTGGTGGCAGTTGGGATGTCCACCTTATCACACTAGCATTTGGTGCGCTCCATTCGAAGCACTATATGGAAGAAAATATAGGTCACCTATGTTATGGGCTGAAATTAGGGAAGGTAGTTTGATTAGACCCGAATTGATGCAGGAAGCGACTGATAAAGTAGTGGTTATAAAGGTAAGGCTCCAAGCGGCAAGAGATCGTCAAAAGAGTTATGCTGATAACAGGCGCAAACCGTTAGAATTTGAGGTTGGAGATCGTATGATGCAAAAAGTGTCGCCTTGGAAGGGCGTGGTTCATTTTGGGAAGAAGGGTAATTTAGCCCCGAGGTATGTAGGGCCATTTGAGATTCTTGAAAGGATTAGTTTTGTGGCATATCGGTTAAGGCTGCCCGAGGAATTGAGTGGTATACATGACACGTTTCACGTGTTAAACCTAAAGAAGTGTTTGGCAGATGCTAGCTTGCATGTGCCATTGAATGAAATTAAGGTTGATAAAACTCTTTGTTTTGTTGAGGAACCTGTAGAGATTATGGACCGCGAAATTAAGAGTTTAAAACGTAGCAAAATATCGCTTGTGAAGGTTCGTTGGAATTTAAAGCGTGGCCCCGAGTTCACTTGGGAGCGCGAAGATTATATGAAATTTAAGTATCCTCAGTTGTTTGTTGATCATGCTAATGAATCAGCTAGTTAAATCTCGGGATGAGATTTCCTAAAGGAGGGGATATTATGACAACCGTGATTTGAGCAGGTTAGTTTATATCTTTAGATATGGCTAAGAGTTCAATTTATGTGTTTAGGTGTGGTGCTATGTGATTTTATAGATCATGAGGTATGCTCATATGTTAAGTATGAACTTCTTACACATATTTAGAGTAATAGTATAAAATATATCATTATTATACGAGTAAGGCATTTTTCTTGGGAGTTTTATTTCTACATACATCCTTTTCATGGTGAACTTGCAATTAAAATGCCCCAAAAAATAAACCCGATAAAATCTTTACATTCCAAGAAAAGAATCAAATGTAGCTTAAATAACATTCACTAAACTGCAGTATCTCCTTGAATTTGATTCAATAATTTGACAACTTCACTCATATTCGGGCGTAATTTAGGCGCTTCAGTAGTACAAAACGTAGCAATCTTGAAAAACTCTTGAACCTCGTTCTCCTTTAAGTCTTCTTTCGACATACCAACATCCATCATCTCCATTTCCCGATTCTGCGACACCATCCTCGCAGCCCATTCAACCAACCGAATCTCTTTACGTTCCTGATCCTCATCCTTTAACGGCCAATTTGGACGCCTAGAAGTGGCGATCTCAAACATCAATATCCCAAAACTATACACATCTCCCATAACAGTAGCTAATGTGGCTCCATAAAAATACTCAGGTGGCATGTACCCCATAGTCCCGGCTACTTGAGTCGAGACATGAGAATGCGCATCCTCAATCCTTCTAGCTAGCCCAAAGTCCGCAATATGTGCTTCAAAATCCTTGTCCAATAAAACATTACTCGCTTTAATATCCCTATGAATTATAGGGGTGTGCAAGTTATGCATAAACTCCAGCCCTTTCGCTACACCTATGATAATATTTATTTCTTATATCTTCCAAGAGAACGGTATGGGGCGTAGGTGGTGCCCACATCACGTGGTCATTGTCATTGTTAGACGATGACGACGTGGGGTACAACCATTGGTCTAAACTCCCTTTTTCGATAAACTCGTAAATTAAAATCCGCTCCGAACCCGCGGCACAGTACCCGTAAAACTTGACAATATTCTCATGTTTGATTTTGCCAAGTGTCTCCATCTCAGCCCGAAACTCTCTATACCCTTGGAAAGCATCAGGGTCAAGTTTTTTAACCGCAACAGTTACACCATTATTAAGCTTAGCTTTATAAACTAGCCCAAAACTTCCATCGCCCACAATCAGATCGGGCGAGAAGTTTCGGGTGGCGTTGACCAAGTCAACCATCTCGATCTGATTCAAAGATTGATCAAAAAGCTGGCTCTCTGTGATACTATACGAAGTTGCTGTGTTGAGACTTGTACCAGAGCGGATCCCTCTGGTCCGACGGCGGGACTCTATATCCGGCCTAGTTTCTTTCTTGGTTTTGCACATAAAGTATATGAAACCAAATATGAGGGTGATGATGAAGAAACTTGCTATGGCAGCTAAGATAGCTTGAAAGGTTGCATCCATTAGATGTTCGAGTCAGAAAAATGAAGGTGTTTTAGTGAGAGGTTTGAGTTTGAAAAGAGAATGAAGAGAAAATAAGCCACCATTGACCAGGAAAAAGAGATTAAAGAATGAGTCAATGGGTGACAAGAAAGACAAATGATTGAAACTTGAAAGTTGGTTTATTGAATAATTCTTTTGGGATTGTAAAATACGTTAAAAGAAGGTTTTTTTAACCTGCGCACACAGAGCGTGAGATTTTACGTTAATTTATGGCAGGCAGAGTTGTTCGTTAAGTATGGATGTTTTAACAATGAGTAAAAAAATGAGAAACTATTAACGTACATTTTCAATGATCACTTTTGCAATGACAGGTAAACAAAAGAGACTTTTTCTATACATTTTTGTTAGGGTTTTTAGATACATAGGTTACCAAATTATCAACTTTTGTTCGCCTAAGTTACTAAACTTTTTTTTGTTCATTTGGGTTACTGGACTATTCAAAACCATTTAAATTTGGTATCGAACTATCGGTGACCGGTTGCTAGTGTTAATTCCCGGTTACATTGCCAGCGTGACATTTGACTTTTGATACAAATAAGTTACTGAACTTTGCGAATTTGTTCACCTAAGTTACTAAATTTTGCGAATTTTTACACACGTTTTTATACACATTTTTAGACACACATTTTTATAAACACGTTTTCATATACACATTTTTTATACACACATTTTTATACACGGTTTTATACACATCTTTTTATACACACATTTTTATACACGGTTTTATAAAACACGTTTTTATACACACATTTTTATATACGGTTTTTTTTATACACACGTTTTATACATTTTTTATAACAAGTTTTATACACAAACGTTTTTTTATACACACATTGTTATACACACGTCTTTATACACACATTTTTATACACGGTTTTATACACACGTTTTTATACACACGTTTTTATACACAAATTCTTATACACATATTGTAATACACATTTTTATAAAAACATGTGCATGTAAACGTGTTAGCCTTATATTTATATAAGTCGAACAAGAATGTCGTCGGTCGTCTTTGTATTAATTAGTCTTGTATTGTAATAAGCTAGTCGGGTTCAACGGGCTTGGACTGTAAGCAAATATTGTTCATGTTTCGGGCTAAAGCCCAACACAAGCCAAGCTAGGCGAATCATACATTTTTCTACTAGGTGAATTATACCATTTGCACTAGGTGAATTATACAAGTTTAGCCATTTTCGATACTTGAACCGAATTTCATTTTCGATCCAAGCTGAAAACCAATTTCGGTAAAATCAAAAATTTTACTTTTTGACTTCTTTTCACGGTTTCTTCTTGATTAGTAAAATCCCGCGAAAGTTTCATTTCTTTTCTCGGTTTAATCAAGACTTGTAAAATCCCGTGAACTAGAATTCCATACAATCATAATCACCTCATAAAACTTAAGATTCGATATCCATTCATAACAATATCAAAATGTCAAATACCAATAACAACTTGCAAACTCAAACATCAAATGCTCTCACATGCTATCATGAAGCATAATGTAAGACCGTACCACCACTGTTTAGCACCTGGTAACTACGTTCAGTGGAAATCCAGAATCAACGAGATACATCGACACCAAACCTAACAATGAACTCATCCACTATTGTCTTCAGAATCTACCTTACAAATTCAAATGGACTGAGAAGACTGTTTCAGTTGCAGACGGTAGTTCAGAAACCACTACAGAAGGGTACATAGAGAACTATAAGAATGTTTCACAAGACATAAGGAACCAACTGTATGCTGAAGCTGAAGCTGTTCAGATAATTCTCACAGGGATAGATAATGATATCTACTCCTAGGATTGTTCATGTTTCGGGCTAAAGCCCAACACAAGCAAAGCCCGACCTAATAAGAAAAGCCTACGAGCCACTCTTGGCCTTGGACTATAAATATCACCCTCCTAGCATGTTAGGAGGGTGTTGGTTACCATTTCTCACATATTAATCATCCAACTCTCTTCCTTCTCTCTAGCTTTTGCTCTCTAAACTTTTTTCTCTTTTCTTCTTTTTCTCTTATTTGGTTCGACATATGTAGCTTAGTGGTATGCTTATTGTGTTGTGATATGGATTAGTATATTTGGGATAACAAAACGATGTAAATATATATTATAAATATATAATTATAATATATATATATATATATAATATATGATATATATCGACTATATATATAATTGTGTGTAAAAACGTGTGCATAAAAAGGTGTATAAAATGTGTATTAAAACGTGTATAAAATGTTGGTCTCACTTCAATAGTTCGAACTCCTTAAGCTTGTATAAGGAATAGTTATATTAGATAAATCTAACACAACTATAGTAAAAACTTTGTTTGAATGTATTAAAGATTATGCGGAATCTAATCTTTAATATTAAGAAGAACTATCAATGAAACAGTAATTATATGAACATATAATTCAACAAACAAAAGCTCCAATATTAATAATATGAATACTCTCAAAGTATTAAGGTTACAAAGACCTTGAAGCTATGATAATTATATGAATGACTCGTATCAAACTCTATGCCCTAGAACCTCCTTTTATACACCAAGGAGTCCTAAAGGCTTACAATACTTTCCTAAGAATATCAAATCTTTTAAACAAATAAGTTATTACATATCTTATATACAATAAACTCATATAAATCACATAAGCAGTACTAACTAACTCAGCAGTACTAACTTCTTCACTAGCAGCATTAACTCCTTCAGCAACATTAACTTTGTACTAACAGTAGTAACTTTTGTACTAGCAGTAGTAACTACTTAGCAGTTTTTCTTCTAAAGTACTCTGAGCAGATACTAATATGTACTAGCAGAAGTAACTTTACACTACAGTTTTTAACTGTGTACTAGCAGTAGTAAACACTTAGCATTTTTCTCTGAAGTTCTTGAGTAGTACTAACACAACTGAGCAGCAGTAATACTAGCAGCATTAAGAAGGCTTTTAATCCCAACAAATCCTAATCCTCCCCTAAACTTGATATTCTTCTTCAAAATCAAGTTTCTTCATTTAAAAAGCCCCCCCACCCCCTTCCCATAATCAACGAGAGTATGCTTCCAAACACTTCAATATTCTTAAGCTGTTTTTGGTTGTGAAATTTAAGAAGTTTGATAGCCATTTCACAAAAATAATCAACCTGAAGCTTCTTGTTCAGCATATCTGTAATATCTCTTTTCTACCAGCATGTAAATCTGCGTAGACTGCATCATCAAGGAATGTACTCCACAGGAGTCATACAGCTTCCATTCCAACACTTGTATCCTTGTTGATTCCTCCATATGCATCATCTAACATGATGGTTCAAAATTGTTTTCTAAAATCATTCCATAAAAGATTATCAATAGCTTTTTCATTGGTCTTGTTGATCCATATCCCCTACTTTTACCAACTTGTACAAGTCCCTTCAAATATTTCCCTGTCAAAACTTTTAACATTTGACTAAAGATCATAACATCTGAGACTTTTCCACTGCAGCTCACCACTATTTGATAATAAGCTCTCTTTCCTTCTTTGGTGGATCTTCCATCAACAAGCTTGGAGACTTAGTAGCAAGGTACAACATCATTGCAACCTCTTCTTCCATCTTAATTGACTTCCATAAGACTTTGAAGCTCTATTGTGTCTTTATCCTCATCCACCTTCTGCTTCTTAGTACTCTCTTGTTCCAACTCTTCTCCTGCTCTCTTTGAACTACCTTCTACCAAGTTTGTTCTGAAGTCAACAAATGTATTCACCCTCTTGAAAGCTCTGTCAAACATCTTCTGAATAGAATCAAAAGATTTATTCTTCAAGTCTTTGGGCTTCTTTCCTTTCATATTCTTCAGGTAAGTACACATGATTTTTCTTTTGTTGATCTTTGGGTTGGAGTTTGTTCCTCTCTCTTCTACTACATCTTTTAGCAGCAAATGCTTTCTTCTTTTCTCCAAGAGTTGTTGAAATAATTTTGCCTTTTCTTCAACAGACAACTCTTCTTGCTCCTCTGCTTGCAATCTTTCAGCCAATTGATAATCAGCATCAATCTTTACTTGAATATCATTCCATTCTTCAATAAAAGCAATATTGGCTTCTTTTTCTTTTTTAACTTTCTCTCTTTCAAGTCTTTCTTCTTCATCAAATTTAGCTTGTACTTTAAAGCAACTTCTTCATCAAGCATGATTTGAACTTTCTTTTTCATAGGCTTCACAGGTTTTCTATCATTATTCCTTAACCCTTATCTTGTGATTGTTGTGAAGAAATTGTTGTTGTTGTTGTTGTAGATTTACCTAGCTCTTGAAAAACAATCCCTTTCACCTTAGGTTTTGAAGTTTTTAAATGCTTCAAGTGCTTGGGCCAAAGTAATTTCTTCAGTAGTTATTGTAACAGTTGTTGCAGCAGTACTAACTTGAGCAGCATCAACTACTTTTTCAACAACGTTTTCATTTTTCCATGCAACAAACACCTCTTCACCATTTAAAGCATTCACATCAAACATCTCATTATCAACATCATCTTGAACATTCACTAAGGTAATGTCTTCATCTGCATCAATAGCATTAATCCTCCTCCCCTGTTTGGATGCATCCTGTGACAACCGTGATTTGAGTAGGTTAGGTTTTAAAACCTTTATAAAATGGATAAGAGTTCATTATTAGTGTGTAGTGGGTGCTATGGGAATTTATGTGGGGCAAAATGAGTTAATATGTCTGTGATATCATTTTGAGGTGTATGAACATCTCATTTTGATTGTTTAGTGTGGTGGTGTTTAAGTATTCCATTCGATCACAGGGTGTGGTGATAATGGATATAAAGACGTGGTATGCATATGCAAGTCAATACATTGGTTTTAAGGATTAAAGCGTTTATATGAAGTGTGTGATATGGGAAGGAATAATGTGGTTGAAATATGGAAGTTGGTAGTAAACTTTCATATATAGAAAGTGAATTTTGGAAATGAAAAGTTATTTTTAGAAAGTAGTTTATAAGCACAATGTTTACCCACATTAAAGCTTAGGTTTTTATAAAAAACTTAAGGTATTAAAGGTAATTAATTAACTAATAAAAGATAAAAAAATATTTTTTATACATGAATAGTAAATACAAATTTTAGAAAAAAAAGAAAAAGAAAAAAAAGAATAAAGCCCAATCCTAGTAGTGAGGGAAAAACTAATTTTAGTATAATTAGAATTCTAATTCGATAATTATCTAGATCTTTTTCCCCACTATAAATACAAACTCTAACCCCCTATTGTATTTTAAACCTGAATCGCACACAAGGGCAGAGAAAAAAAGAAGATTTTATTTAATTTTAAGATCAAGCTAGTATATTGTTTTTTTGTTCAATGAATCAAGGTTTGATATGTTTCAATTAAGCTTTTGTTATTTAGTTTCATTAAATCATGTAATAATTATTATGATGGATAATTAGGGTTTCATAACATCTGTAATTAATGATATAATAAACATGTTATAATGATTAGGGTTTAATTAGAAGCTTATGGGTGTAATTGGTTTAGGTTAAATTCGCGTAAAATCGATTAGGGTTGGCAGAATTAGGGCTGTTTGTTTTTGAGTGATATCTAGGTGATGAAAGGAATGATTTGATATGAGATCTTGATCTAGGTTTTAGCTCAGAGAGTCTAGTTTTTTCCAGAAATCCAGCCTCGAAAGTTTTTTTAAGGTCGGGAGTCATTCAAATGTTGGTTACGGCCTAAAAGTTGTCAGAAACAGTAAATACGGGTCATTATTATGTCATGTTTGTGAGGGTAAAACCTATACTTAAAAGTGGAATTAAGCTTAGCCCTTCTACATTAGTTAAGTTCCATATGTCTATGGATAATCCTGTAAAAATTAGCCTCTGAAAGTATGTCTAAGTATGGTAGTTAGAGTGATATATTTTGGTGTGCAATCAGATCCGAATTAGGGCAGTTTGGAAGTTTGATTTTATTTGAGTTAGTTACACATGTAAGTAATACTTGTGAATCACCAGGTATTAATATACTCAAAAAGGAACATGGGTGAGTTCGGTATATAATTATGAAGGTCATAAGCTAAGGGTTTTTGGTACGTAAAGAGACTAAAAATTCTGCAATTCTGAGTTAATTGTAAGTAGTTAGTTTAAAGTGTTAGTAAGATGGTTAAGGTTGGGCATGGTGAGGGTAATTAAAGACCTTAGACATCCATCATATGATTGTTGCATGGGCGTAAACTTTTGGCTTATTCGCGTGTAACACGTGTTGTTTTGATTGTTTAGTTTTGTGCAAAGGAGTTTGGAATTGCTTAAGCATAAGGTGAGTTTCATACCCCCTTTTTCTTATGTTTTATTGGGATGAAAATAATGCTATGAGTTTAAATGTTTTAGTTGCTGTGATTATGTGTTTATATTTTATGTGGTACGCTCTATGGCTTTGTGTTCAATTGGAGGCGTTTATGTGGTATGCTCCATGTCTTTGTGTTCAATTGGAGGCGTTTATGTGGTACGCTCTATGGCCTTGATGTTCAATTGGAGGCGTTTATGTGGTACGCTCCATGGCTTTGTGTTCAATTGGAGGCGTTTTGAGGTATGTGAGTTTGGTTGGAGAGTGGTGTTTACTACTCAATCAAATCCAACTGAAGGGTTAAAATAATACCTACTAACTTTGTGTTCCGATCGGAGGGTAGTGAGCTACCCATGACCCTATTGTGAGTGTGGAACGATAGACCCAGTAGACTGCGAGACACTGTGGTGGATCGGTTTGTACGTGGACTACGGGACACGTGTGTTGTTAGGATTGGTTTTAGTAATCGCCAGCAATTGTTTGAAAGATTTTGTTATGTGTCTAAACCTATGGACTACTCAACCAACCATTGTGTTGACGTTTTAAAGCATCATTTTTAGGTGAGCATCATGAGGATGTTAAGGCTAAAAGAAGTGGCTAGAAAGACCGTTAGGAATGCATTTGGAGTTTGCTCTTGAGTTTTGTTCGTGTTTAATGCATGGATTCTTTTGAATTCTAATTTGATTTTTATTAGGTGTCGTATAGTCATTTATGTCTATTGTATTATGAAAACCCCTTTGTCATTTAATGCAAGACGACACCATAAAAAAAAGACGGTTTCTTTTGTTTTTTGGAATTGTCTCAGGACACATTGTGTCTTTTATATTTAGTTTAGCATTTAGTGCATCTCTTATGTTGACACCATTGTGTTGTGATATATCACCGATGATGTTACGCCTCGTGTTCCGCCTTGGCGGGGTGTGACAGATTGGGTATTAGATCCTTGTTATAGAAGAATTAGTGGTTAGCCTGACTATAAACCTAGGGGTCCTTCAATGTAGATGCAGTTTAGGGCTTAAATGTATTAATGCTATAGACTGCTATGCCTCCCCATCTATGTTTATGCATAGCTTATTATATCAACGTAATTTGCTAAGTTGTCATTTTTAGTTATTTTGCCTACCATTATTATGATCGAAATGGTATTACATTCTTATATTTTAGCTAAGATTTTTCCCCAACACCCGTAAGAAGTCTTGTTGGGAATCGTTATTTTCCCAACTGGCCTTACGCGTTATAAGGATCCTCTTGTGGAACCAGAAGGTAATAGATAGTTTGATCGTTTGTCGGATGCATGTAATAGGCTGACCCGCGGGAGTCGGGTGATTCTTGCGAAGGCAAAGTCCACACCCAAACGAGGCCCCAACATAAGTTTATAGTTTATATCATTCCCTTCCTTTACCTCGTCATGTTGTTATTGATTATTTCTTTGGATATTCGTATTTATGGGAAGTCGTTGCGAGCCTTTCTGTTCCATTATGAGTCGTTTCCGATTTTTCATTTGATATAATAGTAGTTTTATTTGATGGAGCAACTTTTTATGTGTTAAGTTAGGGAGTGGTTTGTAAGACGTGCAATGTAGAATATGTGCTTGTATGTAAATTATGTTTGAAATGGGTAATCTTGGAAGTAAGTACCAAGCGTGTGAAAGAGGCACTTATATTATAGTGGACAACATAAATTATAAAGGCATCACACCACGTAGACTTGTGATCATGAGAGAGTTGTATTTTATTTATGTTTGGTTTTTAAGATTGGTAGTGTAATATGTTTTTTTATTGATATGTGTATTCATGAATAAGTATGGTGGTATTGGTAGGAATTATTCATCTTACCCCTAAATGGAGGAAGATTAAAAGTTTGAGTGTGATTATAGATAGAAATTTCCTCTTCTATCTAGCTAATTGCGGATACCTATAATGCTTTTATAGAGGTTGCTCGTCTTGCTTGGTTATTTGTTGATTCCTAAGTCTAAGCTTAGCATCCCTTCATCTTACTTTGTTAGTAAGGATACCCTATTTTTCCTATTCGATGTCTCGATGTATATTGGTTGTTCGAAATCTGCTCTTTTGAATATAGGCACGTTTCGTTAGTTCTTTCGTTGCATTGACTTCTCGTATGAGTATTAAACGTTTCTTTTAAGCACTAATTGTTCCTAACATATTAGTGTGTATCATTACTCACATGATTATATATCCCTTGGTTTTCGTAACCCATTGGCGACGTGTTAGTATCGATGCTTTTAGGTTTGCGTTGTCGATCGTTATTTTGGATAAGACCGTACGTTTTCTTTTGGGTACGTAACGTCTTGCATGAGTTTTCTTGTACGAGTTCGTTTGATTCTATTTTGAGTATATGGTTCCTGGTATTTTTTTTCGTTTTCAAACAATAGAATTGTGTTAGAGTTCTTACGGTGTTTTACGATCCCTTTTGGAATAATGGTGTCCGTTTGTTAGTAACAATTAAAATTGATATATTTTATAATTGATGTCTAATTATAAAAACCCTTTGGAAGTATTGTGTTGGTGTTTGTAGAAAATTGTGTATAAAATGATTCCTTATTGTAAAATAGATTTTTATTTATTATAAAAAACAGGTTAAAGTGATTCATAGGGTAAGGTAAGATAACCATTTAGATAGACACTCCTAATTTTTTTTTATGACAACCAGAATGAATTTTATAAAGATTACATTTAAAACAATTTTATTTATTCTTTAAAATGATTTTTATACTTAAAGTAACTTCTTTATTTTAAATTGATTTTTATAAAAACATTATTTTAATGTTGGTCCATTGAGTAAAGTCGATAAATTGGTAAAGAAATTTCCGTATTTGGTATTGGATTTTTTTTCTATGTGTTCAATTGTCGAGGTAAGCGCTTGATTTTTCTTCGTTGCGTTTTCATACCGGTGCACTATACGTACCTTTCTTTCAAAAGGTTCTCTTGTCATTTTGATCTAACACGACTACTTGCATATGTGGAATCTCCTATATGCATTCTAAAAACCTTTTGACATCGATATTCGTATTGTATCATATTCGATTGTTGTAACCCTTGGAGTTCGTTGATATCGTTGAATCGTGAAGCATTTGATGTGATTGTGGGAATAGACTGGTTGTCCAAGAGGAAGTTTGTGATAGTGTGTCATGAGAAGGTGGTTTGTTAGGATTAAGAAAAAGACTTGGTCACCCCATGCTTTCGTATATTATCATAGCACATAATTTTTTATTATGTAATCGTATTATTTAATGGTGAGGGCCGGGTCTTTACCCCCACTGTAAGCCCACACCATAAGCCCGTTTAATGGGAATTTTTGTAAGAACCAATTTAAACCCTCTACCACACCTGGAGAGTGCAGGAAATTAAATCTTTGACACACACTTCTACGAGTGTGTTTCTCTCAGTTTTTATCTCTCAACCCCATCTCTCACTCTCTAAACTTTCTCTCTCTAAAGATGAATGACTATCCATCTTTGAGTCAACCAAGACCACCGGATCTGGAATCTCTTTATTATAACAATTGGTATCAGAGCCATGGTTACACTCTTGGGTCGGTTTTACTTTGTTTATGGTCCGGTGGTCCCTCTAGGTCGTCCGCAAATCTGTCTTTTTTTATCATTGTTGGTGTTACTGTTCATGTTACTAAGTTCCGGTACTGTTTCGCGATAACTGTTCATATACTGTTCCCATACGTGGAATTTTTTTTAACAAGTCACCACCCCCCCCCCCCCATGAAATGGTTGTGTATTGTTGTTGATTTGTGATCACTTATATCATGTTTTAACGTTTTTTTTGAGCTTAAAAGACAAGCAACAAAACGGGTTTTATTTTCCAGGTTGCTTTGATGCAAGAAGAAAAAAGACAAAACCAGTTTCCGAAATTTTAAGGAGAAAGTCAACAGCGTTATGGACTGGTCAACTTGCTTTTTTGACTATTGCGTTTTGACAAATTGTGAATTGCGGTTTGACTGTTTGCGTTTGGCCACTAATGAAACCATTTATATAGAAAAATAAAAAAAACGTTATGCTGCCAATTTTTTTAAAAATCTTGCGTTTTGCCTTGGGTTAGTTGCGTTTTGCCCCCAAGACAGCTTGCGTTTTGGTAATGATGCTTGGTTGCATTTTGTTAAATACACAAGACCCAAACCGAGTCAACTCGGTTCTTACCGAGTTGACCCGGTCAAAACTCAACCGAGTCTAAGTAAACAGAATAACTCGAAGGACAGAACCAACTCGAAAAACCATAACCACAACATTCTACAACCAACAACATCAACCAAAATCAATTCAACAACATCACAACTTCAATCATCATCAACCCAACAACATCATCCAATCCCTACAACTATAACATCGTCACAATCACCCATCACAACTCGACCATCTCCATACAACTTTACAAGACTCAACACAAAATAAATAAATTGATCTCAGACCTCTTTTCGTTTGTGTTCGACATGTATCATTAGGGTTAAAAGTGTAAGTATTTTCACAGGGACCAAAAATGTAACTTTTGTTAAATATTGGTTCGGGTCTCGTTTAAGTCACTTAACGGAGGAGTTAAAATACGAAAATTTAACCGTTGCGTTCAAAATAATTTTTCCATGAAATATGAGTATTTACATGACTAATTTTCATAAACGTTTTATAACAATTTGTTTAAAACGTTTATTATTCATTTGATAATCATTAATAAACCTTGTCCGCAAATTAAACTTTAATCTGAATATTCACGTTTTTAGCAAACGTTTATGAATAAAATGATGATTGATTTGTTAAATATTTTTATTCAATAAAAGTGATAATTAAATATATTTTAATTATTTTCGCGTCGGAACGCGTTGTTTTCATTTCTAAAACTTTGCGAGGGTATTTCGGTCATTTTTTGCTTGTTTTCGGGTCTCGGGTGAAACTGAAAAGTTGTCCGGAATGTCATTTTACATCAAATCGCTTTAGAGTCCGAGTCGTGAAAACGTGATTTAACGGGTCGTTTTTGATAAGTCAACTTAAGAATAATATATATATTTTCTCGCTTTCGAGTCAAATAAGTTTAAAAATAAAATGGTACTCGAGGTATGTAATAATAATTATGATTTATTATTAAAATATGTTCCGAAAATTTTTACCAGTTACGCGGTAATCGTTTTCATGTGACAATAAAAGATCAAAAGTCAAAAAGTAAGATCGAACCTGAAAAGTCAAAGTTTAAATTAGTCATTTAAAATTTCGAAAATTGCCGGATGTTACAGTACCTACCCCTTAAAGAAATCTCGTCCCAAGATTTAATTTTGTGTTAACCGATTGTGTGACTAAGAAAAGATTTTAGGTTTAATAAACCAGTTCTAAACGAAACGCTGATAACTTTATTCAGCAAAATTCTATGTTTCGACATTCCTCAATATACTAAAAATTTTGGCTAGGTTTGACCTTGATATTTAATCCATCCAAATGGGTATCTTAAAAAAATATCTCACCACATGTCTTATGACCGACAAAAATGTGTTATAAAGAAAGTCTCTTAATAGTGAAACATCAAGAACAAGGTGTAGTCGCGTGAGTATGATTGTATAAAGTTTCAATTGTTCAAGGACGGAGTCTCGTTTCTGATATCTGTAATGTTCGATTAATAACCGCTGAGGCTAATGCATGCAGGTATTCAACTTACTTGGCTGTACTAGGATGTATCGCGACCAAAGTCTTCGTACTAGTGGCCCGAAATGAATAGTTCGACCATCCCTCTGGTCGATAGGTGTTTATCTAGTTTAAGGGGGTTGCATTACCTATTGGATAAAGTTGCACCAGCTGGGACCGCTCCAGGACCCAACAGCAGCGACCATAACGTCAATACTATAACAAATGGTGATGGGATGCCGAGAATGAGGACATTTCAAGAAACAAAATTTTCAGACTAAAGTTTAACAAATGGGAGGAGCTCGAGGAAGAGCTTATGCGATAGACGGCGGATTATGGTACTCAGTCGTTAGATCGAGGATGAATCAACTCCATTAGCTCAAGTGTGTGTAACAAGTCTGTTAGTTCCACGAACAGTTCGTGATTGTGAGGATTAGCAACGACAAAAGTAATAACTCAAGAATGAGATAAGGTAGTTCTAAGCGAGGCATTAAGATTCTGCTGAGTGGCAAGACACTATTGTGCTTCTAAACCTTTTTAACGAATTCCGGTGATTATCGTGTTCGAGTTCATACTCGTGTCATATTGGATACCATTAAGCCCACTCATTTATAATTTATTATTTGTATAAAGAAGCATCCCAATTTATGTAAATAATGAATTGATAAAGTTATGGTTCGATGATTTACAATTTCTATATTTAACTGAAGAGGCGTCTCAATCATTTTAAATAAAGAGATTATAAATCATCCTACTTAATAATTTATGATGCAACACGCGTACACCCAAAGCTTCCAAGGGGGTATATGACATGACGATGCAGGTGCTCTAATGAGTATGGGACGAGTGTTTAAAACTCGTCTTCAAAGACGGGGAGTAAAACAATCAGGGGAAATCGACATAGTGTTCATAATAATTATGAGTACTCGGTTAGAGTAAACAAGGTAAAGGTCTCTATGAACGAGTCAACATAGCGATTATCATATCAATCCTCCTATTACAAGTCCCGCCCATACAAGACTTGTAATACTTAGATTCATACATAATCCCATGTAAACAGAACTGTGACGGGCTTTGTTAACATAGCAATTATCATATCAATCCTCATATTACAAGTCCCGCCCATACAAGACTTGTAATACTTAGATTCATACATAATTCCATGTAAACAAAATTATGACGGTCTTCGTGTAATACGATATTGTATAAAGCTATGAAGAAAAATAATATTCTTAGAGACCATTGTTTAACTTACAATGTCTGAGAACGAAATGAGACCATTGTGCAACTCACAATGTCTAAGAAGTAAAATGAGACCATTGTGTAACTTACAATGTCTGAGGTATAAATGAGACCATTGTGCAACTCATAATGTCTTAAGAAATGTTCTAGTATTTATATAATTAACTCTTATATAAATAAACGTACGATATACGCAAAAGGAATGCAAGCATATATATTATATATATGTATGTCATGTAAGCACTTAAGGTAACAAGTAACCTAAGCAAGTAAGCAAGTAGTGTGTATGCATTTTGAAAATGTTTGTTGTGTGTAAGATTGTGAAAACGGTTATAGTCTAGGGTAAAATATGCAACCTAGTTCCCTATAACCAGTGCTCTGATACCAATCTGTAACACCCCCAAAATTGTGTCGCAGCGGAAATGTGTCCGGGGGCGTTACTTCATAATACACAGCGCTAGATACAAGAGAACGACCTCTAAATGTATCGTTTGAAAAGTAATCTCGTTGATTTCCTTTAAATTGATATAACATTTATCCTATAATTGCATCACAATGAAAAGCTTGAAAACAACCCAACAAGATTTGATCATCTGAATATAAGTAGAAATCCATAAATGAAATCTTGTCAATTTTAGACTCCAGTGCACATCAAGTAGGCCAAGCATTTAATTCACCTGAGAAAAACATGCTTAAAAGTGTCAACATTAAAGTTGGTGAGTTCATAGGTTTTTGTATAAAAATGTGATCAATAGTTTCTGAAAATTGTGTATGAACATTTATTACTTAATGCTCCTTCAAAATGTATGTATGATTTTTAGAAATCAATTAGTTGTAAAGTATGCATGACCATTTCAATCCCCAAATAGTCACAAAAATGTACGTATGAACGTTGAACCGCAATCGTTCAAAGTATGCATGATAATTGAAAATATCACGAAATGTTTCAAGTATGTATTGCCACTCTATTTAAGGCTCAGTAAATATTCATGTATGTATAAAATATGATTACAATTACTCTAAGTTCATGAAACTGCGACGTAGACTTGTATGTATGCCACTTTATTCAAGGCACAGTAAGAGTGTACCCATCGTAGGTGTTCCCTCCAAGAACACCCGGGCATTTACGAAAATAATATGTACCCATCATAGGTGTCCCCTCCAAGAACACCCGGGCATTTCTGAAAATATTCATGTGTATGTAATTGTTGGCCCTGAAGACTCAACCAATCGTGCTCCGACATGTTATAACGTTCGTTTGCCCAGTGATAGCTAATCACCCGAATGGGCCCGAATAGATCTATTTCATTACATTCGCGCTCACCCTCCAAGTGATTATAGTTCATGCAACCTAAGCTAATTCGTAATCATTTCACAAGTATGTATGTTATTGCCACAAAATGAAATTCATTATTGTATCCCATAGGAGCTATGCAAATAAGTAGTAAAACCAAATTTGTATTCAACCTTGTAAACGCATAAGAAAAACCTTGTTAACAAGAAGGTTTCTCCCCAAAAATATATGTAGAACCAGTAAAACATGGGGCTATAAACTCACATTGATGTTGCAGAACGATTGGCGGAAATGCACATTTTAAGCATAACACGAACGAAAACCGAAACGGCTCGACCCAGAAGTTGCGGTTTATCTTAACGGTTATATCCTACTAGCCTAGGATAGTGTATTTGGATTTTTATGTGGAAGAGTACATCAACACGACACGTTGATAAAAGATTTAGATCTCAAGTTGTAATAGTTTGGTGGTTGGTTAAATAAAGTAAATCGAAAATAAACGCAAAGTGTGTAATATATGCGTTTATATTCACTTATTGAAAAATAACAATTATAGAACTCATAACGAGAATTATATACAAAGACAAACAATCCCAAGGTTTAAAATATGAAATGTATTCAGGAGGGTTACTTGCGGGTATCCATGGCCTGTTTAGTGGAAGGTACTGTGACCTAGTCAGGAGGCTTACTTGCGGGTATCTATGGCCTGAGCTAGGGGGAAACCTCAGGGACTTTGGTATGATCCGAGAGCGATTGAGGTCGTCTGCTTGGTGTTTGAGTGGTTGATAGGATTGAATTGCATGTTAGCTAGTATGATAGTTAGCATAATCGCCATGCAAATGTATTGTTTTATAATCACAGTAATTGGATAAATTGTTTTGGAAATTGATTGGACATGAGTGTCTGAAAACCTATGTTTCTCACCAACTATTGTGTTGACGTATAAGCATCATTTTCAGGTATTTAGCAGGATGAGGTTAAAGTTAGGAAAAGTGGCTAGATGGACCATAGGCAGGTGGCGAAGTTTAGTTATCTAGATTTCGTTATTTGTTTTGAATGATGAATGTTATTTGAACTTCTCTGTTAGGATGTATGAATGTTTGCATGTCATGACGTTGACATGAACTACCTTCATTTGAATGTCAGACGCCTTTTGGATTTTGTTGATGTGTTTGGGTATTTTCATGACACTGCGTGTTTATACCTTGTATTTTATGCATGTTTTAGTTTCTCTATATAGACGCCAAAGTGTTGTGATGATTATCTTTCTCGTCGCGCCTCGCGTTTTCGCCTTGGCGGGGTGTAACAGATGTATACAACATCCAGGACTTAGTTGACCTTGGTGTTAAAATTTCAACTTCTACAGGTTGTTTTGTGTTAAGTATGTACAACAACAACAATAACATCTCTACCTTTCTCAACCAAGTACACTGTTGTTGGGATTAAAAGTCTTCTTGATGCTGTTGGAATTACTATTGCTCAAGTTTATGTTAATACTGCTCTGATGAAGTTAGTGCTGCTCATGAACTTTAAGAAAATATTCTAAGTAGTTACTACTGCTTAAGTCTCGTTGGAGTTTTCGTCTATGTCCCCCCCCACCCGAGTCCCACCCTCCCCCCCCCCCCCCTCCCCCCCCTCCAGGGAACCGTTTTCCCAACTGGACTTAAGCGTTATAAGGAGCCTCTTGTGGAACCGAAGGAGATAGGATAGTTGATCGTTTGTCGGATGCGCGTAATAGGGCTGGACCCGCGGAGTCGGGTGATTCTTGCGGAGGCAAAGTCAAACCCAAGCGAGGCCCAGCATAAGTTTATCCCGTCCTTTACCTCGTCATGTTGTTATTGATTATTTCTTTCGGATATTTCATATTTTGGGAATTGTTGTGAGACTTTCGTTCCTTTATGTCGTTTTGATTTTATTTTGATATAAGTAAGTAGTTATTTGATGGAGCATCCTTTATGTGTTAAGTTGGAGTGGTTTAAGATGTGCAATGTGGTATATGTGCTTATATGTGAATTATGATTGAAATGGGTAGTCTTGGAAGTAAGTACACGTGTGAAAGGAGACACTTATAATTATGGTGGCCAACATAATTATAAAGGCATCACACACGTTGACTGGCGTGACCATGATTTGCATTTATTTGTGTTTTGTTGTAAGGTGGGTAGGGTAATATGTTTTTTTTATTATGTGTATTCTGTAAGGATGGTGGTCTAATGGTAGATAATTATTCTTTTACCCTAAGTAGTGGATATGGTAATTGAGTTGTATGGTATAGATAGTTAAGATTTTTTTTCTCTTCTATCTAGTATTTGCGATACCTAGTATTATTATTATTATTGTGGTTGCTCGTTGCTCGATTGTTTGTTTGGATATGCTCTTTCGGATATAGGCGCATTTTGTTAGTTCTTTAGTTTGCATTGTTACTTGTCTGAGTAACAAGGTTTCTTTTAAGCACTAGTTGTTTCCTAACTATTGTGATGGTGGATCATTACTCCCTTCTTTGTATATCCCTTGGTTTTCATAACCCGTTGGCGACGTGTTAGTATCGATGCTTTTAGGTTTGCTCTGTTGATCGTTATTTTGGATAAGACCTTACGTTTTCTTTTGGGTACGTAACGTTTTGCATGAGTTTTCTTGTACGAGTTCGTTTGATTTTATTTTGAGTATATGGTTCCTGGTATTTTCTTTTGTTTTTAAATAAAAGAATTGTGTTAGGGTCTGTACGGTGTTTTATGATCCCTTTTGGTATTATGATGTCCTTTGTTTGAGTAACATATTTTATAATTGATGTCTAATTATAAAAAAAAACCTTTGGAAGTATTATGTTGGTGTTTTGAGAAAACTGTGTATAAAATGATCTTTGTAAATAGATTTTATTTTATTATAAAAAGGAGGGTTAAAGTGATTCATAGTGGTAAGGTACGATACACCATTAGATAACCATCTCTAGATTTTTATGACAACCAGAATGAATTTTTCAAAGATTACACTTAAGACAATTTCATTATTATTTAAAATGATTTTTATACTTAAAGTGACTTTCTTAATTTAAATTGATTTTTATAAAAACATTATTTAATTTGGCCTTTCGAGTAAAGTCGATAATTGGTATAAGAATTTCTGTCTTTCATATTGATATTTTTTTATGTGTTCATTTGTCGTGGTACGCCTGTTGATTTTCTTTCGTTTGCGCTTTCACTCGATGCATATACGTATCCTTTCTTTCAAATGATTTCTTAGTTCATTTGTTCCACTTTATTGCATATGTGATTCTCTTTTTGCATTCTAGCCTTTGACTCGATATTCGTTTGTTATCCGATTCAATTGTTCATAACCCTTGGAGTTCGTTGATACCGTTGAGTCATAGAAGCTTTGATGTGATTGTGGGAATGGACTGGTTGTCCAAGAGGAAGTTTGTGATCGTATGTCATGAGAAGGTGGTTAGGATACCGTTGGAAGGTGATGAGATACTTTGGTGTTTTCATGGTGATATACGAATCAAGGAGTCGTGAAACCTTAATGACTCAAAGGTAGATGAACGAAAATTGAGTGATTTTTAACGTCATTACGAAATTTGATGATGTGTTTCCGGAAGATTTGTCGATGACCACCACGACGACAAGTTGAGTTCCGCATAGATTTGGTTCATGGAGCGACGCCAGTCGCGACAAGTATCTCATCCCCATATATGTCTAGCACCCTTGGAAATGCATAATTGGTCTGAAAACTATCGAGAGTTGCAAGACAAGGGCTTCATACGGGACCTAGTCATTTTCCGTAAGGGAGCACCGGTGTTATTCTTGAAGAAGAAGGATGTTCTTTTCGCATGTTGTTATTGATCATAGGGAGTTGTGGCAAAAATTAACTGTTTAAAATAAACGGTATCCCTCTCCTGATTGATGACGTGTTTGATCAGAGGTACTTGGTGCGTGTCCTTTCTTAAGATAGATTTTTGGCCAGGTTATCATCAGCTAGAGTGCATGTGGATGCCATTCAAAGACCGCATTTCGGACGAGATACGGACTTTTGAGTCTACGGTTATGCCTTTGGGTTACCCAATGCACCAACGGTTTTCATGGGACATTAATGAACTGGGTTTGCAAACCGGAGAGACTCACTTAGTGGTTGTGATCGTATTTCATTGATGACATTCTTGCCTACTCAAAGTCGTAGGTAGGAATGTAGTTCATTTGAAGTTATGTGTTGGAGTCACTAAGGAGGGAGTTGTATGCTATGTTTTTAAGTGTGAGTTATGGTTGTAAGAAGTGCTTTTTCTGGTCACGTGGGTCAACAATAACGTATTAACGTCAGACCCGAGTAAGAGTGAGGCAGTGTGGATTTAGATGATTATTCTTAGGATTGGAGGTTACTTTACTCGACGTTCATCGCAAATTTCTTTTAGATTGTTGATTACTCCTCTTACCTCCCTAACTGAGAGGAATGCGATGATGGAGTTGGTTGAGCGTAGAACAGAAGAGGCTTTTCAACTTTGAAGAATGTTTGTGTGATAACTGTGATAAGGAATGTAGTGGGTGTTGCTTCCGTTTGAGTAGAAAGCGCCGAGAGGGGTGAAATCAAGATGAGTAAGAGGAATGATACTGGCAGCCCAAAGTGAGGCATTCAAACAAGAGAACGTACTCGCAGAAAGGCTACGTGGTTTGGTTTAGATCAACTATGGAAAGAAGAAGGAGAAAGAGAGTTTGTACTTTATGATTTCGGAATAAATTTGGGTTTTATTTGTAGGAGTTAATGGATGCTTGGCCCCTTGCTTCAAGATTCGTGGTACAAGGGTAGCGGATAAGAAAGTTACTATAACCTTGGAGACATGTATTGGTAGCCACGTGTAGAAAAGGAATATAGCTATCTATGTTAAAGAGGTGAAGGCTGCAATGTCAAAGACTTTTGGTTTGCTGCAACAGCCTGAAATTTGAGTGAAAATGAGATAGAATCACCATGGATTTTATCACTAAATTTCTAAGGTCAAAGTAGTGAGCATGATGTGATTTGGGTGATGGTCGATAGACTGACCAAGTTAGCTCATTTTCTAGCTATACAAGAAGATTTCAAGATGTGAAGTTGGCAAGGGTTTATATTGATGAGATAATAGCAAGGAATGGAATTCTCGTGACGGTCAAAAATAAGATTGAGAGGTTTATTTACATTTTGGTTTTGGCAGACGCTGCAAAAAAAGTGTTAGAGACTCGATTGGTTTAGTACTGCCCTTATCATCCTCAATGTGGAATGAGACAAATGGTGAAAGTGTTGATTCATACTTTAGAAGATATAATGAGGGCATGTGTTATCGATTTTGGTGGTAGTTATTATTGGAGCATTCGGTGTGCTCCGTTTGAAGCTTTGTATGGAAGGAAATGTAGGTCGCCTGTTCTATGGGCAGAGATTGGAGAGAGTAGTTTGACTAGACTTGAGTTAGTATAAGAAACGACTAATAAGGTAGTGTTGGTAAAGGAAAAGCCCAAAGCGGTGAGAGATCGTCAAAAGAGCTATGTTGATTATAGGCGTAAGCTGTTAGAGTTTGAGATGGGAGATCGTGTATTGTTAAAGGTGACGCCTTGGAAGGGCGTAGTTCGTTTTGGAAAGAAGGGTAAGATTGCACCGAGATATGTAGGACCGTTTGAGATCCTTGAAAGGATTGGTCTTTTAGCTTATAGGTTGAGGTTACTTGAGGAGTTGAATAGCGTGCATGACACCTTTCATGTGTCAAATCTGAAGAAGTGTCTGGCGGACGCTAATTTGCATGTGCCATTGGATGAGATCAAGGTCGACAAGACACTTTGTTTTGTCGAGGAACTTGTAGAGATTATGGATCGAGAAATTAAGAAGTTAAAACGTAGGAAAATAGCGCTTGTGAAAGTTAGATAGAATTCGAAACGCGGTCCTGAGTTTACCTGGGAACACGAAGACCATATCAGGATTAAGTATCTACAGTTGTTCATGAACCGAGTTGTTGAGCCTGCTAGTTAGATCTCGGGACGAGATTTCCTCAAGGAGGGGATACTGTGACATCCGTGTCACACCCCGCCAAGGCGGAAACGCGAGGCGTAAACAAGAATGGATATCATCACAACACTTGGTGTCTATATAGAGAATACTAAAATGAAAACTAAAGTAAAGCAAAGACACAAAGTGTCATAAACACTTACCCAAAATACCTAATGGTTGTCTTTTTATTGAGATAGAGGTCTCGTCAAAATGGCATGCCAATACATTAATCCAAGTCATTTCATGCAAACGCATTTATTCAAACAGAAAGCATAAATAAACTCCAAGAAATCCTATGGTTCTCTTTATGCCCACTTCGCTCTATCTTAGCACCATTAAGCTAGCCCTGATAATGATGCTTAAAACGTCAACATAAAGTTGAGCGAGAATCATAGGTTTCGACATACAATAGTATCCAAAAACTTTCAATTAGCTGCTGTAATTACAAAACTATTCATGACAACAATTAACAACAACGGGACGGAACGTGCCAGATCCACAATCATATCAGCTACTATGTGCACTCATGGCCTCATATTTGCTCACGCAGTTATTTACCACCGTCAACCTTGTTTTGCATATTCGGGATCCACATTACCGAACATATCATATCACTAACACAACGGGACGGATCGTGCCCACGATTCCAATACCACATATACTAAACAAGCTTAAAATAATTTTAACTACGACGAACTAAGACAAGCATCATTCTCACCCCAAAATAACATGAGAAAAAGGGGCTATGAAACTCACCTTTGCTTAGCTTTCCAAAAGATTCCAATAACAAGCTTCACAAACAACTAGGACAAATCTAAACAACAAAATAACTCGTGTTACACGCTACTAAGCCAAAAGCTTAATGCACTTGTAACAATCATATGGGTGGATATCTAAGATGTTTCAACTTACCTCATGGGTCACCCGGACACCATCACTACATTTAACCACTTCATTAACAAGTTTTACTAGTCAGTCACAATTTGTTTAAAACTGCAAAATTTTAACGTGACTTAACGTACTCAAAACCTCTACTTACTGACCTCTATAATTCATACCAAAAATCACATATGTTCATTTATGAGTATATTAACTACCTTATGATTCCCAAGAGCCATTTACATGCACAAGTATTATCCTAAGTAAATCAACTTCATAACAGTCTCAATTTAGAGAGATAGAGATTGTGTGTGTCTCACGAAAAAACCGCTGCTTGAACACAAAAACCATACTTTGACTCCAAATCAGAAGATCTACTTTGGGGTATTTCTAATAGACACATAGAACTAAACTCTTGTAGAAGATCTAAGCTAAATTCGAATTTTAAGTGGGGGTTTTACACCTCGTAATCTGACCCAAATCTGACCCGTATTTACTGTTTTGAGAACTTTTCTTGCAACCAACGTTTGACTGACTTTCCGACCTCAAAAACCTTCGAGGCCGGATGTTCTGGAAACTAGACTCTCTGAGCTACGTCATAGACACTGGAAACTTGACAAAAGATATTACCATCAATGAGATATCAGCCAAACAACACATCCCAAAAATTCTGCCCCAATCAAAATCAAATTCTAACGCGAATTAAGTCTAACCAATTACACCCATAAGCTTCTAATTAAACCCTAATCATTGCAATATGATTAAACATCATTAATTTACTGATTTTACAAAACCCTAATTCCATCATAATAATTATTACATAAATTAATGATTAATAACTAACAAGGATTAATTAAAACTTACCTTAGAGCTTGATTTCTTCACAAAAGCAAAAACCCTAATTTTTTCTCATCTTTTCTCTTTGTTCGACCGGTTATACCAAGAGGGGAGGGTTATGAGATTTTATTTTGTATTTATAAGCCCCCAACTAATTATTGGAAGTTAATGCTGCTAGTGAAAATATGCTTGAAGTTACTACTGCTAGTGAATATCAAGTTAATGCCGCTAGTTAGT